>JAODAL010050312.1:0-27494 GCA_025379985.1 Phyllomedusa bahiana
GGCAGCTTTTACGTGCCATAATATAAAGACATGTGAGGTATTATACTGACTAATACAATAAAATGGAGACACAAAGGATCACACATATATAACCTTTGTTCCCATCCACAACACCATGACAGTTGCAGATTATCATAGAAGCTATTTGCAGGCCACAGCAGGGGCACGCAGTTCATTGTGGTAACACGATTAATGTATTTATCAACCTATTGATCAAAATATTGATGTATTTTATTGCAATACCATACCTGACCACACGGTGTGCTGTTAAGGGTATCCATGTTTATAAGTGACCCTCAGGCTCATAGGTTTGTAGGTTGTGGGTTAGTGCAAATCGTAGGAGCTACCTAATGTATCCCACAGAGACCTTGGGCATGGGCTGGGGCTGTGGATCTACGGTCAAAACTGGACTACTAGTAATCAGAAACCGCTATGTGATGGTCACATGATCAGCTGAGTATTTTATATCTCCTCATTTAGCTTTATGTCTCAATGGAGGATTATTTGATGGAATTAAATGCATCTGTCCTGAATTCTACTATGGACCACTGTGCCAGTTCAGCCCTGGTGGTATTGATATAGGTAAGTGTTACACGTATAGCACATCATTGATGTTCATAGCTGGAGTCAATGTAGTGTTGAACATGGCAAGTGAGGAACAGTCTACCCTTGGACGAGTTACCAACATTTCCAATCAGTCACTGGTGGTAATAGTTAGGAGCAGGGCCGTTCCTAGGCTAAACTGCACTCAGGGCGAGGTGAATAAATTTCGCCCCCCCCCCCCCCCCCCCACGTAACATAAAGCACCACAATGCGACACATTGCATCACCATCAACCAGATCTAAAATATACAAAAAGCTTTAAGACAATGTTCTACTAAATAATAGTCATACAGTTACCAAATGACATTGCTACAAAAAAACAGAATCCTAGGCAAATACTACCAATGTCCTACTAAGACCACATATCACCACCACATGGTGACCGAATACCGCCACACTGTGACCACATATCACCAGCACATAGTGACCGAATAATACAACATACCATTACGGAATACAAGCCATTATACTACAACCAATATTACCCTCATACAGTGGATACCAGTTGTACACAGGCTCTGCAGGAAACGTCTCTGAAGAGTTGTTTCTCTTCATCTGTCCCAGACAGCCATGACGTCTTTTCCCGGCCACGACTCTTCACTGTAAAAACAAACATCTTAGACTCCTCACTTTATCAGCACTTCTCTACCAATTCCTATCTCTATATAAACTCCCCATCTATAGCACCTCATATGGTAGCCATGTAGTAGCCCCTGTAGCCAGACAGAAGCCAATGTAGCCAGACAGATTCAAGGGCTAATCTGCGGGCGGGCGAGGCAAGCGGCCACGACGCCCCCCTCGGGTGAACAGAACCTCGGCTCTCCGGGCGTTCGCCCGCCTCGCCCGCCCCTAGGAACAGCCCTGGTTAGGAGTCCTATAAGGACTGTTCATAAATATGGATTGGTTAGCGAAGCTTATCTAATTAAGGTTTTTGCAGTAGATGTTCTAAGGGTTTGCCCAGAGTCTGTATGGTGACACAGAGAGTCCTAGTTATGCCTGTTACAAAGCTGTAAATACTCTGTAAGCATCATTTTCCAAGAACCATTGCTTCTTTATGAACATGCAGCACATCATGGAACATGCACCATTTTTTTATACGTTTCCAAATGAATTGTTGAAAAAACAAAAAAAGACAAAGAATGAACGAACCAGCTGCACGTCCAAGAGATGGCGGTTTAAAAAAGTTGCATCGTCTTTATTATTATCCAATTTAAAAATCTAGGACAGGACATGCAAGTATATTATAGCAACACCAGGAGAGTGCGATGTGTCTGCTAACGCTGACGCATTTCGGACTATGTATCCTTAATCGCAGCTAGCCATAAAAGCTATAAAAATATTATCAAGTTATGCAGACCACATTACTAGAGAGTAGTTGATGATCCAGGGATTTTTCTTAATTGTATTTTTTTGAACCAGGAAGGACATTTTTGTCACTGTTATGAGGCAACTCATGGGGATTGTCCTTTTTCCTTTAGAATAATAGGTTGAACTTCTACCTTCTTTCAACTTTACAAAATGTCATAAAGGAAATGTTTTATTTCTTTCATTTATTTCACTATGATACTTTCTATGGCAAAAAGATCCATAGTGTCACTGCTCTTACAGTAAAGAATCTCCTTCTATGATAAGAAATAATGAGAAAATCACTGAATGGGACCAGCGCTTCCAGGTAAAAAGAGTGCAAAAATGTATTGAGTGCTTACATGACCACACACGTATGGGTACAAAAACAAATGGTTAAAAATCCAACGCGTTTCTAGTGCTTCATCGCACCCTTGTTCACGGCAACATTACTCTGTCTAACAGGTGAACTTAAATAGTAAAGTAGGCGGTACAGGTAAGTTACATCATTTCCTGTTCAGACATTTCAAACATACATTTAAAATACATTTAAAACATACTTGCTTCCTATGGTAGAGAAATAAACATAAATATAAGTGGTACTCAGAGAACTAGCTTAGCTGTAGCTAAATTAATATATATACGCCAGGTCATTCCTGAATTTTAGACCAGACGGAGTCCATGTGTCTAACTCATATATCCAGTGCGCTTCGCGCATGCGTACAGCGCGTTCCCAGTCGCCGCCAGTTTTGGGGTTATTCACTTTTTCCAATGCATAACAGTAGAAGCCATCTAATGAACCATTATGTTCTTCTATAAAATGTTCCGTGACCCCCGAATGGTAAGTGTGGCCTTTTGCTATATGTGCAATGTGTTCAGAAATACGTGTTTTGAACTTTCGAATCGTACTACCTATATATTTTTTGTTGCATGTAGTACATTGTATATAGATTGACACTATATTGCCTAATTTTAATACATCTGTCATCTATACCTGTGAATGTCTGTACTTTATTAGTATATTTACAGATATTGCACCTGCTGTTTTTTACAAGGAAAAAAGCCCACAGTGGATCTGAGCCAAGTTTCATTTTTTATTTGATCACAAAATCTACTGGGTGAAATATTATCTGCTATAGTCTTACTACGGCGTGCTACCATGGAGATTCCTTCATCTAAAATCTCTGCTAGTACATTGTCTTGTCTGAGTATGTTTAAATTTTTTAGAAAAACCTTTTTTATTTTAGAAAATTCCTGGCTGAAGGTAGTAGAAAAGACTACTTCTCTTTTAGGATTTCTTTTATTTTTAACCCTTAGTAAATCTTGCTGAGTTTTTTGTTTCATTCTTTCTTTGGCCTGTTTCAGTTGTTTATTCGTGTACCCTCTTTCTTTCAGTCTTGTGTCTATAATTCTTATTTGCTTGTCGTATTCATTATCATCTGTACATGCCCTACGTGCTCTATAATATTCACCCAATGGGATGGAATTAAGCGTGTGAGTCGGGTGACAGCTATCTGCTCTAAGGGTGGTATTACCATGTAGGGGCTTCCTATATAGGGATGTGGACACCTTCCCATTTTTGTTACCTGACAGCCTAATATCAAGGAAAGAAATACTATCATGTTCAACTGTATGTGTGAATTTAAGGTTAACATCATTGCTGTTAACATAAGAGACAAAGTCTGGTATGGACACCACATTGCGACCCCAAACAATGAGGAGGTCGTCGATGTAGCGCCCATACCAGACCACTGACTCCGCAAATGGGTTCTCAGAACCATATATGAACTGCTGCTCCCACCACGCCATCATAAGGTTAGCTAGCGAAGGTGACGCAATGGCCCCCATTGGAACTCCCAACAATTGTATATAAAATTCGCCATTAAATTCAAAGTAGTTACTCTCCATGAGGAAGTCAATGCATTCCAGAATAAAAATTTGTGTGGCTTCACCCTATATACTACTGCGTTTTAAATGATATTGAACAGCAGTTCTAAGATGTGAATGTGGTATCCTAGAGTACAAACTAACCACATCAAGGCTCAACCATGTAGAATTCTGGCGCCAGGTAAAATCATTGAAAATTTTTAACACCGTAGTGCTGTCCTTCAAATATCCTGGGGTTTTACACACCAGAGGTTGTAGACAGTTGTCCACCCATCTGTTGAGTCTTTCACAAAGACTGTTGCAGCTGGAGACAATAGGGCGAAGACTAGGGGGAAAAGTCCCCTTATGGGTTTTAGGAACACCATAAAAAGTAGGGGTTTTTGGATATCTCATTTCTAAATAATATTTCTCCATTTATCCCTTACAAAGACTTATACTTACCTATTTATGTTTCCTTCTATGATGATTTGGAAACTCATAGACGTAACTATAGCCATAGCAGCCATAGCAGCTGCTATGGAACCCAGAGGTTGATAGGCCCTACTAAAGAACAGGAACATTGCTCCTTTTTTGCAGGGAACAAGTAGTTGGTATTTTTCTGCTCTCCAGGACAGCCATGTGGGTTCTCTAATAGGTGGCGGTATTATTTATACCTTGAATTATTGCTGCTGCTTTAGTTCATTGTTACTAGGTGGTGAGGCCCTATCTCATTTTGCTATAGGGCCCTATTAATTCTAGTTACCTTCTTTCCTCAAGATGTAGAGGACGCCCCCTTGTTATAGTCCTGGGTAAATCATTGAACAGTCCAAGCTGTTTAACCCTTTAGACATAACGGCGGCCGAGGCATCTAAATGAGTGAGGAACGGTGCTGTGCACCGTTCCTCGCTCCGATCATCCCATCCACCCTGATGAGATCGCAGGATGCCGAAGTCTAATGAAGGCTTCCACATTATTTATATCATGCAAAAGGTTGTACAAGCGAGTGAGCCCCCCAGTGACCAAATATTCTAGGTAAACTATTTGTATAAGTAAAGGGAAAAATTTTTTTAAAAGTATAAAAAAAAATAAATATTAAAACTTTAAATGAGCTCCTTTTCCCATTTTGCAAAAAAAAAAGTTACACATATTTGGTACAGTCACGTCTGTAAAAGTCCGATTTATTAGAATATAAAATCATTTATCTTGTACACTAAACACCGTAGAAGAAACAAAATTGTGTCATTTTTGTTCATTTCACGTTCTCAAAAAATTGTAATAAAAAGTGACGACAGAGTCGCACCTATCCCAAAACGGTACCAAAAAAACTACACTTTAACCCGCAAAAAATCAGCCCTCACTCAGGTCCATAGAAGGGAGAACAAAAAAGTTATTGGTCGCAGAAAATGGCGCCGTGGCACAAAGTGAAGGGATAGAAAATGGTTTTTTATATTTTAAAAGTACAAAAACATAATGAAAACTTTACATATTTAGCATAACCGGACTTGTATTGACCTGCCGAATACATAGAACACATCCTTTATACCAAAGAGTGAACACTATAGAAACAAAACCCCACAAACAGGGCGCAAGTCATTTTTTTCCCACATTTCACTTATAATTTTGTTGCAGTTCCGCAGTATATTCTATGATACGGTCAATGATACCATTGGAAAGTACATCTTGTCCCACAAAATAAAAGCCCTCATACATCTATGTAGGTGGAAGACTAAAAAAGTTATGAGTCTTGGAAGGCGAGGAGGGAAACAAAATGAGGAGCCATAATATTATGACCATGTGGTCAGAAGGGGTTTAATTACAACCCCGATTCACTGTTCAACCTCAAGCTAAGCCTCCAGCGGGGGTGTCAGGCTGGGACGGCCCCCTCTTTGCCCCACATGCTCGGCTCGTCATAGTGAGAAGTCAATGATCCTCCCGTTATAGGTAGTCCGCTCTGTAATATTCCCTTTTTCTGTAACCTTCGTCTTATAGGGCGGACACATGAAGCGGCTGTGAAGGTTGTGCTGAGAATTGTTAATTTAGTATTTACAGAGGATCTCACCGATTATTACAGTGAGGAGTTCAAGAGATTTTTAGAAGATTTTACAAATGATGTAAGAGCTCTCGTAAATAATAGCAACATGCAGGGGATGTTAGTAAAAAAAATAAAAGCAGAATTTTTCATTCTTTGCCAAATCAATCAATTTTTGGGGAGTGCTTGATTTCTTGGGTCAGAACACTCAAGACTCACCGAGACCAACAACAGACTGAAGATCCTGGATAGGCTCAGGTGTTCCGTAAAACCATGGGCCTTATGTATGAAAATTGTCTAGCAGTAAGACTGTCCTTATTCCCCATAGCAACCAATCAGCGCTCATAGCAACCAACCAGAGCCCATAGCAGCCAGAGCTCATAGCAACCAATCAGAGCTCATAGCAACCAATCAAAGCTCATAGAAACCAATCAGAGCCCACAGCAACCAATCAGAGCTCATAGCAACCAATCAGAGCCCATAGTAACCAATCAGAACTCATAGCAACCAATCAGAGCTCTTAGCAACCAGAGCCCATAGTAACCAATCAGAGCTCATAGCAACCAATCAGAGCCCATAGCAACCAATCAGAGTTCAGCTTTTATTTTTCCAGAGCAGTATATGAAATGAAAGGGGAGATTTGATTGGTTGCTATGAACTCTGACTGGTTGTGCTGGTCTCTGTTTACTTTGAACTCTGATTGGTGGCTATGGGCTCTGTTTGGTTGCCATGAGCTCTGATTGGTTGCCATGAGCTCTGGTTGGTTGCTGTGGGCTCTGATTGGTCGCTATGGGCTCTGATTGGTTACCATGAGCTCTGATTGGTTGCTATGAGCACTGATTGGTTGCTATGAGCTGTGATTGGTTGCTATGGGCTCTGATTGGTTGCTATGAGCTCTGATTGGTTGTTATAGGCTCTGATTGGTTGCTATGAGCTCTGATTGGTTGTTATAGGCTCTGATTGGTTGCTATGGACTCTGACTGAGTGCCTAAAGTTTTTAGTAATAAGTCAGCATTAATCCTTTGTGGGATGTGTCCCATTTTCTCTTTGTACAGATGACAGCAATCTATTCTGCAATCCCTCAGTACAAAGGTGTGGCGGTATTGTCAATCAGGTGAGCGGCATTTGCCATTTTCTAAACAATCTTGGATCAAACCCCAACAACACTCTCCCCCTCCTTAGTGCGTCCACCTTGGTGGGGTTAGTGATATGTTCATACGACGTAATTGTGGCATGTACAGTACACGCCGCAATTTTCCGTGTGTTTCGGGAGTCACGCTGAGCAGCGCGTATTCCCAAAGTACGGGGGGGGGTGCGGGCGCCGGTTCTTGGGGCCACCAGTGGAGATGATTCTTGGTGCCCACCAGTGGAGATTATTTCTTGGGCCACCAGTGGCGATGATTGCTGGGGCCACCAGTGGAGTTGATTCTTGGGGCCCACCAGTGGAGTTGATTCTTGGGGCCCACCAGTGAAGTTGATTCTTGGGCCACCAGTAGAGTTGATTTTCGGAGCCCACCAGTGGAGTTGATTCTTGGGGCCACCAGTAGAGTTGATTCTTGGGGCCCACCAGTGAAGCTGGTTTTCGGAGCCCACCAGTGGAGATGATTCTTGGTGCCCACCAGTGGAGATGATTCTTGGTGCCCACCAGTGGAGTTGATTCTTGGGGGCTTCACCAGTGGAGCTAATTCTTGGTGCCCACCAGTGGAGTTGATTCTTGGAGCCCACCAGTGGAGCTTATTCTTGGCGCCCATCAAATAGGTGGTGCTGCAGAGTCATAGCTCATTTCCCATGAGCCTTTTTGAATATATATATAAATTTTCCTGGGGCGACTAATGTTGTGTAAGTCTCCACACAGCTACCTGGTGTTGCTCCCTAATGAGGAACGCTACCGCTTTGGATATATCACTGTAAGAATAAATTCACATTGTGTACATATAGCAGATGCAGAAGCTCCCAGCGCACAGGCCAAGTATATCAATAGGGCCCCATTGTTTTGACATAGACCAAAAAAATGTGATAGAGAAATGCTGACAATGTTCTGTGTATTATCGGTGACAGTGCGGGCAGCGTTATCGTGGACCATAATGTCATTGTCGAACTAGACTACAAGAACAACATCGCTCAAGAATACGACCAGATCTTATCGAAGGTGCTACTCGTTTGGCGAGAATCCAACTCTGCTAATTGCACAGGTAGAGACTGTAAAATTATAAGTAGCTTCAATTCAATGATGTTATCTGTATAGCACTGATATCACCACCAGGACTGGCATCAGCATCTGGAAAACCTGGGCACATGCTGGGGCCCACAGGGTGATCAGAGGGTATGGCAATCTGGGTAAACATCTTGTCAAGCAGAGGGTGGCACAATCATATAGCCCAATGTGAATCAGTGGCCCAATAACCCTTTAACCGACATGTGATGTATGGATTCGTCATGACGGTAAGGAGCTATGGAGCGGGCTCACTCACTGAGTCCACTACATAGACGGCGGGTGTCAGATGTATTAATTAGCCGGCACCCGCCGCCTATGGAGCGGACTCAGTGAGTGAGCCTGCTCCATAGCTTCTTACCGTCATGACGAATTCATACATCACATGTCGAAAAGTGGTTAAAGGGTTATTGGGCAGGGCCGGCCGATTCCTGGTGTTCAACCTTTAAGACACCATGGCAATTGTGGCTGGGGTGTAAATGAATGAGGATTGTGGGGGGGGGGGCGATCGATTACCATGGCAGCTGGAAGCCTAATGAAGGCTCCCATAGTTGCCATGTTAACGCTTCTATTACTTTCTGCCTTAGGCAGGAAGTAATAAAACCGCCATCTTTGTACACCCTTCTTCATTATTTATATAATGCAAAACGGTGTACAAGCGATTTCGCCCCCCATTGGTGTTTCCTTTTTTCAAGTGAACCTCTACTATGAACACAAAACAACACATAAATCTGGAAAAGGACCAGTGTAGATGTCTTCAAATCAATTAGCCATTATTCCAAGGCCCCATCTACACAGTATGGTTTCACCGTCAGATTTTCAGTCGGTTTTTGGATTGTGAAACCATTTGGAAACCAGCTGTAAACCTTCGTCATAGCTGTAAGTATGGCGTTGTGTTTGTGTTTTTAAGTAAATACCATCCCACTTTTTCTGTGATTTTTCTAGAAACTTTAACAGAAATGATTACATAGCAGCTATGGGAGCCTTTGTTAGGCTTCCAGCTGCCATTGTAACCGACTGACACCCTGCAATCTCACCATGGGAGTGCCGATCATCACGGCGTCTAAATGAATGAGGAAAGTTCTGACCACCTCTGTATTCAAAACTGAGAGGTTTGGTGGCTCGTTCTCCAGAGGTTTCACCCCATTTACACATTGGTGGTTTATCCTATCAATATGCCAGTAATGTGTGTGGTGGGAAGCCTCTTGGGGCTATGTCTACACAGTTCACTTAAAATATCTTCGGAATTCAGACAGTATTTTAAGTTCACCACTCCGACGGGGATTTTTTTGCATGTTTTTCTTGCACAAAAAATGCGGTCATATTTCGGATTCCCAACGGCCCAATACATGGGCAGCACAGGAATTGGACGGCGGTCCGGCGGAATGTACAACATGTTCTATATTCCGCCAGACAGTTTTACTAATTCAAAATGCTTTATTGAGGAATCAACAAGTGGTACAAACCATAGAGCCAGAGAAATGACAAAAAGGTTCAACAAGAGGTAATAATACAGGATCGTCCCACATTAATATGTAAACTTTTTAAAACATCCCAATTCCCCCACTATATTATCAAAGGCGTTCTTTCTTTTTTCTTTCCCCCCTTCCTCATTTTCCCCCCCCTTTAAGCGGGGTAGAAAAAACAAGAAGAAAGGAAACTCACTAGGTTTTTTGTGTCCGTATCGGACAAGTAGCTTCAATCCCCTAGACATATCTAGGGCCCAAAATAGATTGAGGCCTTTTGTATCCTATAGCGAGCCATTGGTGGTTCATACATTTTTTTTTGACTTCCAAGTGGTGTCCATATCAAAATATAACCAAAAGTAAAAGAAATGGAACAATAAAACGCTGGGCCGCCTATGGGGCGAAAGATATGGAGCGGGGTAAGGGCCTCCATCCAAAGAGCGACTGAGGTCCCCCGATGAAAAAATAAAGAAGCAACTCGGATGTTCCCCAGCGTGCCCCCCTTCCCTTCCCCAAAGAGGTTCCCCGACTAATATCAAAAGAGGCTTTTATAAAGGGAGGAGTTTTCAAAATGTTTTTCCAACAGACCAGGTGGCCATGTATTTGTCTGGCGTGTGATATGATCCGCACGGATTTTTCCCTCCGCTGATAGAAGTTAGTTCAAAGAAAACCCCGTGGAAAATTTGGAGGGTTTTCCTGTTACCTCCTTCGTGTAAAATTTGGTGCGCTGAGATAAAAATTTGACCAAAAAAATGGCCCCTGAGTAAAAGATAGGTATGGGAAAAATCTGCAAAAACACCCCGTTGGTCGTGTTTTACCCGATTCCCGTTACCCCTTCAAATTTTTCAAAAACTTTGTCCAAAAGCGTGAATTGCAGGGAAGCCCACAGATATGGGTCTGGTCCCGCTGCAGCTCCGCATCTCCCGCAGCATTGGTACTGGGGGGAATGGCATGCAGTAGCGTTGGATCTGTCCACTGGAGATAATTTTGAAATTTATTTTTGTAATTTACAAGACACTATAGATTTATAGGCGAGTACGTTCGCTTTCTGCCACTCCTCCTCAGAAATGGGTCTACCAAGTTCAGATACCCATCTAGCTTGGTGATTGGGTTCCGATTTAGACAGAGATGCAAGGAGTAGATCATATATTCTAGAGATGAGATGTCCGTCAGTCAGACTATTCGTGCATATCATCTCTAAGGGAGATAAAGGTCTGTGAAATTTTAGAGTCCCTTTATTGACGGCGTAATAATGGGAGACCTGCAGGTAGCTGAACCAGGTCAGTTGGAAGGAGGGTTGGGCCTCATTGATCTCTGCCCTAGTTTTCAGTCCCTGAGCGGCCAGCACATCGGCAAACAGCAGTGGTCGAGGAGCCACATAGGCAGGGTGGCGTATCTCCAGAGACGGGTTCCCGGTTATTGGCGTCAACGGACCTCCGGGGGTGAGTAGGTCATTGGCAGTGCCATATTTACGCCACGCCTGCAGGGTGTGTTGCGCCACCCAGGGAAGTTTCCGCAGGAGCCTCAAGGGAAGAGAGCATGGTGGTAGCCAAGGAAGATTTGACAGTGGGGCGTTATACATTCTCTCCTCCAACTGTACCCACAATTTCGTGGCGTAGTGTTGATAGTAATCAACAAAGCGGACTGCGACCGTTGCTAGGTAGTAAGTTTTCACATCCGGTAATGCCAGTCCACCCTCCCTTCTTTCTCTTATGAGAGTCGATTTTGCGATCCTGGCTTTTTTGCCTGACCAAATGAAGTGACTGAATAGTTTATCTACAGATTTAAAGAACGTTTTGGGCAGTAGGCAAGGTATGGCCTGCAGCAAATATAGGATGCGCGGCAATACATTCATTTTGATTATGTTTATCCTACCTAGCCAAGAAAACTCTTTTTTATTCCAACGTGTCAGGTCCGCCGTGATAATACTTACTAGAGGAGAGAAGTTAAGCTCCATCAACTCCTGTGGGTCCGCCGAAATGTGAATGCCCAAGTACTTAAAGGCCCGCTCGGTCCAGGCAAACGGGAACCTCTGCTTTAACAAAGTCCCGCCAGACAGTTTTAGGTTTAGGAAAACCTCAATAAAAAATCAGTGCTGTGCAGACTACAGCATGGATTGAGGGCTATGCTGGGTACGGTCGGATTTTAGGGCGGATTCAAAAACTGAATCTGCTGAAAAACCGACCAAAATCCAGTGCTGTGTAGACATGGCCTCGGACTATGTCCTTTTATTTACAGATGCCCAAAACTGTACAGAACATTCCAAGTGTGGTTTCACCAGTGAGATGTGATTAGATTAGGACACAACTACATTCTGGACATAAGCATTTATGCTTCTATTGATGTAACCCATGATTTGATATGTCTTGGCAGCAGCTGCCTGGCACCAATACCTAAAGCTGATCCTTCTATTCTCCGATATTACTCCTTATCAATGACAAACTAATTAGTACATAATTTCTTCAGCCCAAGTGCAAGACCTTACATTTATCCACAAGAAACTTTAGTTGCCATTTCTCCACCCGAGACTCCAACGTGAGTATCTTAAAGGGGTTTTCTCACTACAAGGATCGCTGCTTTTTATGTTAAAGATCTTGCAAAAACAAGTCACTTTGCAACATGTGTCCATTACCAGTGTCCTACCTATTCCGAGATATCCCCTCTTGTATGGGCTGCATCAGTTCCTCAGGTCGCTATAGCTACAGACCTGTTTGATCTATCCTGATAGGCTGCCAGCACTGGTTGCTATAGCTACAGACCTGTTCAATCTCTCCTGGTAGTCTGCAAGCACTGGTCGCTATAGCTACAGACCTGTTTGATCTCTCCTGATAGGCTGCCAGCTCTGGTCGCTATAGCTACAGACCTGTTTGATCTCTCCTGATAGGCTTCCAGCACTGGTTGCTATAGCTACAGACCTGTTTGATCTCTCCTGATAGGCTGTCAGCACCGGTTGCTATAGCTACAGACCTGTTTGATCTCTCCTGATAGGCTGCCAGCGCTGGTCGCTATAGCTACAGACCTGGCTTCTACTGCAGCCTAGTGGAAGCCAGTAAACACCCCCCTGAATTCAAAGTGAAACCAAGAAAACAGGACTGAGGTAAGATGAATCAATGTAGTGAGACAACCCCTTTAAGCTCCTCTATAACTAGCTGAGCGCTACAGTAACATAATTGCAGGAAATTTTATCTGTAGTAAACAGAGCTCCAGGGAGTGAAAACAATTGCTTATCAAAGGTAATCAATCTAATCTTGTGAGAGATAAAGACTCTGCTCAGTTGACCATGGTGACATCACTCCCAGGTCTCTGTCTAATCAGAAAGGGAGATATGGACGATGACCTAGAGACACTTGTGTGCACTCATAAATCTCTTTTATCTCCTGACCAGGATAATATCAAAAGAGCAATGTATATGGTAAAATCTTTAGCTACTTTTCCCAACATGTTGAAAGCCAATTATTGTAGTAAGAAAACCCATTTAAACTATGCCCTGGGAACACACACAAAATAGTCACCTTTGGGTGGGGTATTTACAAACTCTGGCAGACATGTATGACAACTGTCTAGCAGTAAGATTTTCTTTGTTGCCCATAGCAACCAATCAGAACCCATAGCAGCCAATCAGAACCCATAGCAACCAATCAGAGCTTATAGCAACCAATCAGAGCCCATATCAAACAATCAGAGCTCATAGCAACCAATCAGAGCACATAACAACCAATTAGAATCCATATCAACCAATCAGAGCCTATAGCAACCAATCAGAGCTCATAGCAACCAATCAGAACTCATTGGTTGTAATGAGCTCTGATTAGTTGCTATGAGCTCTGATTGGTTGCTATGGGCTCTGATTGATTGTTATGGGCTCTGATTGGTTGCTATGAGCTCCAATTGGTTGCTATGGGCTCTGATTGGTTGCTATGAGCTCTGATTGGTTGCTATGGGCTCTAATTGGTTGCCATGGTCTCTGATTGGTTGCTATGGGCTCTGGTTAGTATGAGCTCTGATTGGTCGCTATGCGTTCTGAGTGGTTCCTATGAGCTCTGATTGGTTGCTCTGGGCTCTGATTGGTTGCTCTGGGCTCTGATTGGTTGCTATGAACTCTGGTTTCTATAGGCAACAGAGACAGTTGTATTTCTAGACAGTGTTCATACATAAGGCCCACTGCCATTTCGTGCCTTGGTTATCAGGAGTTCCTGGAGGGTTGGCAAGAGTGTTGACAAGAACGTATCACATTGGTCTGGCACGATGTCTTCTTATCATCAGGCAGAAGATGTCCTGGACCACCAGCTATTAACAAATAACCAGAACATTAAAGACCCCATGTTAGGGCAAGGGTAACTGATTGCCTGTAGAATGTGTAGTCCATGGTGATGGGATGGCCACAGTCACATAGATCTGGGACCAGGAACAGATAGTTCATAGATGGTGACTTCTTTTTCTTTTCTTTTTCAGAGAACCACTGGTGTTTTGATGAAAGTGTTGTCATCTCAGCTGTACCTCCTCCAACTTCTGAAGGTAACCAGTTATGCAATGTATAAATGATTGGAGGCTATAGATAAGCTTAAACAGAAGTTAAAGAGAAGTTTGCATCATAGGTTTTGATGACATATCGCTAGGATATGCTACCAAAGTCTGGTAGGGGCTGGTCCCACCTATCTTTGGAATTGCCCAGCTCAGGATAGAGAACTGGTCAGGCTTATACACGACTCCCCATTCTGTTTCTATGAGAGCTCCCGGGGGAGTAGTGTTTTCAGACATTTTACTCCCATAGAACAGAATGGAGAGTTGCGTGACCGATTTTCCATTCCGAGTTGACATTTTCGGGGCCTGTTTCCAAGATAGATGCGAGTATCTGAGGTGGGACCAGCACCTATCAGGCTTCAGTAGCATTTTCTATTAATATTCCATCAAACTCTATGGTGGAAATACCCCTTTCAGGTTTGTGTCCATATCCCTTTCATGTTGACTATGATGGGACTATGATGGCGCTGCCCAAAGGAGCATAAATGATATAAAATCACAGACATAACCAAATCTCCTGGACTCCTAGAAAATCAGGAAGATTTCCCGTGCCATATCTTCACTACTTGCCCTTCCTCGTTCCTGCAGTCCTCTTCACTTCCAGGTATTGCCTCTCTCAGATACCTGGGCCACCATGAGAGCATTGTTCATGATGACTCCCAGGAATGAAGAAGACTGCATGAGGCAGGAAGAAAGAGAGGCGAGTTCAGTCTGGGATGGCATCAAGGGCATAACTAGGAATGGCAGGAAACCTTTCAATTGGGGTCACTCCCCTGCGTCCATTAAAAAAAAAAAAAAAATTATCACATGTTCTGTCAAGAATAATGGAAAAAATAGTGTACACCAGGCACTTTCCGGAAGTAATAGTGTACACCAGACACTTTCCGGAAGTAATAGTGTACACCAGGCACTTTCCGGAAGTAATAGTGTACACCAGACACTTTCCGGAAGTAATAGTGTACACCAGGCACTTTCCGGAAGTAATAGTGTACACCAGGCACTTTCCGGAAGTAATAGTGTACACCAGACACTTTCCGGAAGTAATAGTGTACACCAGACACTTTCCAGAAGTAATAGTGTACACCAGGCACTTTCCATAAATAGTAGTGAAACCACCAGACACTTTCCAGAAGTAATAGTGTACACCAGACACTTTCCAGAAGTAATAGTGTACACCAGACACTTTCCGGGAAAAGTAATAGTGTACACCAGACACTTTCCGGAAATAATAGTGTACACCAGACACTTTCCGGAAGTAATAGTGTACACCAGGCACTTTCCGGAAGTAATAGTGTACACCAGGCACTTTCCAGAAGTAATAGTGTACACCAGACACTTTCCGGAAGTAATAGTGTACACCAGACACTTTCCAGAAGTAATAGTGTACACCAGGCACTTTCCAGAAATAATAGTGTACACCAGACACTTTCCAGAAGTAATAGTGTACACCAGACACTTTCCAGAAGTAATAGTGTACACCAGACACTTTCCAGAAGTAATAGTGTACACCAGGCACTTTCCGGAAGTAATAGTGTACACCAGGCACTTTCCGGAAGTAATAGTGTACACCAGACACTTTCCGGAAGTAATAGTGTACACCAGGCACTTTCCAGAAGTAATAGTGTACACCAGACACTTTCCGGAAGTAATAGTGTACACCAGACACTTTCCGGAAGTAATAGTGTACACCAGGCACTTTCCGGAAGTAATAGTGTACACCAGGCACTTTCCGGAAATAATAGTGTACACCAGACACTTTCCAGAAGTAATAGTGTACACCAGACACTTTCCAGAAGTAATAGTGTACACCAGACACTTTCCAGAAGTAATAGTGTACACCAGACACTTTCCAGAAGTAATAGTGTACACCAGACACTTTCCAGAAGTAATAGTGTACACCAGGCACTTTCCAGAAGTAATAGTGTACACCAGACACTTTTCAGAAGTAATAGTGTACACCAGACACTTTCCAGAAGTAATAGTGTACACCAGACACTTTCCAGAAGTAATAGTGTACACCAGACACTTTCCGCACACGCCGGTCATACGCCAGACACATCCCGCACACGCAGGTTACGTCCCGCACACGACGGTTACATCCTGCACACACCAGACACCCATGTAAACACAGCCATATACAAACATGCAGACACATACACACTCATGTACACACATGCACAGCCATGTAAACACACTCATGTACACATATGCACAGTCATGTACACACATGCACAGCCATGTAAACACATGCAGACACGTACACACTTATGTACACACATGCAGCGCCATGTAAACACACTCATGTACACGTATGCACACCGATGCAGATACATACACACCCGTGTATACACACATATACATACACAAAATATGTACCTGATCTTCAGGCACATCTCAGCATGGTGTTGCTAAACAGCAAGTCACAGAGGAGGGAGGGAGACAGAACAGCAGGCAGCTTCCGTCTCCTGAGCTCCTGCACACTGCCGAGGGGGGCTGTACTGCAGGAGCTCTGATTACTGCCCCATACAACTGGCGCAGGAGCTGAACTACCGGGGGAGGAGACGTGGGAGCAGCTGCCCCGGACCTCCTAGGAGCACGGGCCCCGTGGCAGCTCCTACGTCTGCTCCCCCAGTAGTTCCGCCCGTGGATGGCATAAGGGTTTGCATTTTTTTAGGGAGTCTGGTGCAGGGTCTGGATTTTTTGGGGGGTGGTCTGATTCACTTTATCTAAGGTGTCTGGACTGGGAGCTCTATATATCTTCAGGGTCTGAATTTATTGAGGATAGTTTAGTTGATCGGATCGGGCATCTGTATTTATTAAGAGGGTCTAGTCTGGGATTTGGGTTCTGTCTTTACAGTATCGGTCTGGTGTTTGTATTTGAATTAAGATGAATCTGTTTAAGAAGGCTAGTGGGAGGTCTGTATCTGTTTAGTGGCCAGTATTTGTTTAGGGGGTCTGGTCTGGAGTCTGTTATTAGTTGAACTGGTCTGGTATCTGTATTTATTCAGGGGGTCAAGTCTTTGGTCTCTATTTATTGTCTGGTCTGGTGTCTGTATTTGTATTGTATTGTATCTGTTCAGAGGGGCTAGTATGAGGTGAGTATTTATTTGGTGGTTTTAGATTAAAGAGGTTGTCTCACACAGACATTGATGGAATATAGCTAGGATACCTCATCCGTGTCTGATAGGTTTGGGAGCCGCACCCATCTCCTAAACGAGCCCCGAAACCTCTCTGTTCTGAACGGAGCGTTGGTCGGAACTCTCCCAAAGACATAACTGAGAGTTCCGATCACAGTGGAGCATTGCCGGACATATCAGACATTGATGGAATATCCTAGTGATAGTGAGACAACCCCTTTAAAGGGGTTGTCTCACTACGGAGAGGGAACTAAAAATGTAAGCATGTAAGTCCTTGGTTACCATTAGCGAAGTGCTATAGTTTAAGAGAACGGGCTGCTTTATGTGTGCTTAAGCCCAGGTCGGGTTATGCCCAGCTAAAGCATTACTGGCTGTCGGCTGAGTTGTGTCCAGCCTAGGTCGCGGACGAGAACACGCAGGCTAAGGAGACGCCGTGAACAGGTCATAGACGGGAACGTGCATGGGGTGTATGTACAATGCAGCAGCATGCATGGATGAGAGAGGGAGAGACTGCAATCAGAGGTCCTGCAGCAGCTGAGGCAATGTTCTGTGCTGGTCAGGTTGTCATTCACTGACTGCAATCAGAGGTCCTGCAGCAGCTGAGGCAATGTACTGTGCAGGACAGGTTGTCATTCACTGCACCGACTGCAATCAGAGGTCCTGCAGCAGCTGAGGCAATGTACTATGCAGGACAGGTTGTCAGTCACTGACTGCAATCAGAGATCTTGCAGCAGAGAGAGAGAGAGAGATCATATGCAGTCCCACGTAAATCAGAGAGAACAGCAATCCCATGCAAATTACATACGGAGAGAGAAGTCAGTCCCACGCAGGGCTGCCGTCAGACATTTCGGGGCCCCCTACAGCTAAAGCACCTGGGGCCCCTGCAACCCCGCCCCATTCAACCCCGCCTCCTTTCAACCACGCCTCCTTTCAACTCCGCCTCCTTTCAACCCTATCGCTCCGCCCCTAACAACCACACCCAGCAACCACTGCCAACCAACTCAAGAAACAACAACTTACAGTTTATCTATATTGCAGTAATGAGTACATATACAAGGGCCAGCAAAAAACACTGCATGTTCAATGTGTGTCACCACTATGTTACTGACCAAACCAGTATACCCAGTCCAATATAACCCAACAATATACAAAGACCAAATAATACTGCCACATATCACTACGTATAGTGACTAATATCACTATGATGTTACTGACCAAACCAGCATACTAAGGCCGATATTACCAATATAACCACAATATTCAAAGACCAAATAATACCACCACATCATTACCACATAACTCCAAAGATGCAGAATACTGTTAATGAATATAATCCATCAGAATAACACCAATATTACCACCATTCAATGACCATATAGCGGTACATGTATGAAAACTATCTAGGTATAAACCTTTCTTTTTTGCTCATAGCAACCAATCAGAGTTCCCCTTAGATTTTTTCAGAGCTACATAAAGGGGCACTGTGATTGGTTGCTATGGAGAACAACGAAAGTCTTTCACCTAGACAGTTTTCAAACATGTGGTAGATACAGGTGCACAAAGTACAGTTACATTTAGTCACTCACAGGTGATGTCGTCTGATAAGTCGCTCACTTTCCCTTTTCTTCTCCATCCGGTCCTGGACACCATGAGGACTTTTCCTGGACACCACTCGTCCCTGCAGAATTCACAACACAAATACCTGAGACTGACAACTTCACCTGTACACATCTCCCTATGAACAAACTCCCCATCCATAGTTCCCCAAATAGTAATAATTACCCCTTTAGTGCCCTGGAAGTTCGTTCTATAGGGACCTCCATAGGTGAGTAGATAGTGGGTCCCCATCGGTAGGTAGCCAGGTAGAAGGTCCGCATAAGTAGAGGGAGAACCGGGCCCCTCCACTCCTCTTCAGCAGCGCCGGGCCCCTTCACTCCTCCTCAGCAGCGCCGGGCCCCTTCACTCCTCCTCAGCAGCGCCGGGTCCCTCAACTCCTCCTCAGCAGCGCCGGGTCCCTCCACTCCTCCTCAGCAGTGCCGGGCCCCTTCACTCCTCCTCAGCAGCGCCGGGTCCCTCCACTCCTCCTCAGCAGCGCCGGGTCCCTCCACACCTCCTCAGCAGCGCCGGGTCACCTTCCTCCTCCTCAGCAGCGCCGGGTCCCTCCACTCCTCCTCAGCAGCGCCGGGCCCCTCCACTCCTCCTCAGCAGCGCCGGGCCCCTCCACTCCCCATCCGTAGCGCCGGTCCCCCTCCCCAGTCCTGTGGGGACTTATGGGGGCTTGGCAACATTTAGGGGCCTTAAATGGGGCCCCCACAACATTTAGGGGCCTTATGGGGGCCCCACAACATTTTGGGGCCTTATGGGGCCCCACAACAGTCAGGGGCTTTGAATGGGGTCCCACAACATTTAGGGCCCCATTCAAGGCCTCCTGAGCAGCGCCGGGCCCCTCCACTCCTCCTCAGTAGCACCGGGCCCCTCCAATCCCCCTTAGTAGTGCCGGGCCCCCTCCCCACTTCTGTGGGGACTTATGGGGGGCCCACAACATTAAGGGGCCTTGTGGGGCCCCCCATAAAGCCCCTAAATGTTGGGGGCCCTCCATAAGGCCCCTAAATGTTGTGGGCCCCCCATAACATTTAGGGCCCTTATGGGGGCCCCACAACATTCAGGGGCCTTATAGGGGTCCCACAAAATTTAGGGGCTTTATGGGGGCCCCACAACATTTAGGGGCCTTGAATGGGGCCCCCACATTTAGGGGCCTTGAATGGGGCCCCCACAATATTTAGGGGCCTTAAATGGGGCCCCACAACATTTAGGGGCCTTATGGGGCCCCCACAACCTACAGGTGTCTTATGGGGACCCCCACAGGACTGGGGAGGGGCCCGGCGCTGCGGGGGAGAAATGGAGGGGCCCCGGGGCTGCTGAGAAGGACTGGAGGGGCCCGACGCTGCGGAGAAGGAATGGAGGGGCCCGGCGCTGCGAGTCACGCTGCGCGCCATACTGTCCCTTTAACTGTCTATGACTTACTAGTTCTTCAGAGCGCAGCAGCTCGCGACTGAGCAGCCCGGGCGGCCCCTCCTTCTTCCTCTGGCCGTGGGCAGGAAGCGCGGTCATTTGAATCAGTGAGGCCCGCCCCCGGCCAGAGGAAGGAGGAGGGGCCGCCCGGCTGCTCAGTCAGGAGCTGCTGCGCTCTGAAGAACTAGTAAGTCATAGACAGTTAAAGGGACAGTATGGCGCGCAGCGTGACTCGCAGCGCCGGGCCCCTCCAGTCCTCGCCCGCAGCGCCGGGCCCCTCCAGTCCTCGCCCGCAGCGCCGGGGCGCAGTCGGGGGATACATCATGGTAGGGAGAACAGGCCTGCGGCCTCTTCTCTCTACCATTATAATGATGCAAGGGGGCGGTACCTGCCGACGGCGGCGGGCCCCCCCTTGCGGCCGGGCCCGGTACGGGAGTACCGGCTGTACCCCCCTATCGGCGGCCCTGGTCCCACGTAAAATAATTTTGTAACACAGATCTGCCATCCCATGTAAACACAAATAGATAAAGTGTATAGTTTTGTTCTGCAGATCTGTAGAGGTCAGAGTAATAATCTGTAGGATATATTAGTGTGTGAGAGAGAGACAGAAAAAAAAAATCACCCATCTTTCCCAGAGGTCTGAATGTCAAATGCCCATTCTAGTTACAAAGTATGTAGAGAGAGTGAGAAATTTAGGTATATACTATCGAGTTACACTTAGCTTTTCACTTCCAATGAGCTGAGAACCTCTCCCTTCCCCAGCTCACACAGAATGAATCCTCACATGCACAGTGTAGGGTGTGTCTGCAGAGAGAGAAGATACTCCCTGCTGTGAGGAGAAACACGCCCCTCTATTTCACAAGCTCTGTTTGGCAACCAGCACAAAAGGCTGCCAAATGCTGTAGCGAGAAAACTCCTTTAAGGCCGATACTCGTTTCTGTATTTATGTAGTTGATCTGGTCTGGTATCTGTATTCATTTAGGGGTTGTTATCTGGGATCTGTATTTGGCTAGGTGGTCTAGTCCGTATTTTTTATTTGTTCAGGGGGTCTGTATCTACTTAAGGGTCTGGATCAATATTTGTTTAGGCCGCCAGTCTTCCACCCAACACACATTGCATAAAAAGACAAATTCCCACTTTCCCTGAGTGATGAGAAAACCCCTTTGAGGAGAATACCCGTTGTGTGTCTGCTCGGAGGGAACGTACCTCTCCATCTTCTTTGGCCAGAAGAGATGAAGGACCAGGTTGTCAGAACAACGAGGTGGGACTACCCCTTTGACTGTCAATACGTGGATGTGACTTGTACTAATAGGTTGGGTTTATTTGCTTACAAGAGATATCAGAAGTAACGAGAGTAGAAGACCCTCCCTTATGAAGGCCCCTCATGCTGAGCTATTTCTTGTCCCCTCATATCAAGGCAAGGTGGAGAACCAAAGGGGTAAAATAAAGACAACCAATGCAAGCAAATGAGTTTTGTAGTAAAGACATGGTGTGATATAATGAGAAGGGCTGGTGGATGGACTGGACCAGGTTTATGACTGGGCGGCCTCATTACTTACTTTTTACCTCTTGTCTCCTTAGAACTCTGCCACCGGATGGTTCCAAAAGGCTTTGAGGAATACTATGACCCCATTGTCACTGCAGACAGCCTCCAGTGTGTGTCTCATTGCAACCCGATGTCTCCAAACCACCTGAACTGCAAGGCGGGGATTTGTGATTTAGCAAGAGGCACTGGTCCCTATTGCCTGTGAGTATTCCTCCATCTCTTCGAAGATCCCCTACTAGGTTACTTCTATAAGATTTAGAAGACACTTGGGCAGATTTATCAAGGCAGTTATGCTAGAATTCTGGTTAAATTTGCGCCAAAAATAATGTCTTACAAGCTTTTCGCCAAATTAACTATGGGGGACATGTATGAAAACTGTCTTGTCTAAGACTTTTCTTGTTGCCTATAGCAACCAGTCAGAGCTCCCCTTTCATTTCATATAGTGCTCTGAAGAAATTAGAGGGGCGCTCTGATTGGTTGCCATGGACAACAAAGAAAGTTTTAAACTTAGACAGTTTTCTACATGTCCCCCTATGTGTTTTAGACAGTTTCAGATGCTTCTGCGTCTCGTCCAACAGAGGGGGAAGTGACCTCGTAAAAGGGGGTGTGGCTTAGCATGAAACTGGGCGTGGCTTAAAATTGACAAAAAATACCGAAGAATTTTGCCTCGGTTTCTGGCGGAAAAGTAAGCCAACTTATAGGTGGTACAAACTTAGACTAGACAGTTTCTAACTTGCACCAGATTTATCAACACTATGATAAATGTGGCGCATTGTAAGATTGTCTTGTCTAACTTTATGTTGTCTAAGGATATGTTCACACGGCGTAATTTCGGCGCGCATTTCGGCACGTATTTGCACTCTAATACGGGCGAGATGCGCGCCGAAATTACGGTAATCACGGTAATGGATTACATCTCCTCTCTGCGCTCATACAATACATCGTATTGTACACGCGGGAAGATAAGTGACATGTACGCGCCGTGAGTAATGCATGTCTATGGGGCCGGCTGGCGCCAGAGTCCGCGCGTATTTGCGCCAGCTCCTGAAACACACGATGTACTGCGCCGCGTACTGTACGCACCGCAGTACATCGTGTGAACAACCCTAAGAGTTAGACACAATTGATAAATCTTCCCCAATGTGTGTAGAAATATAGGAGGGGGGTCTATCTTCTTTTCCCAATTCTTCCTAGGAGTCAAAGGGGTGTATTGAAAAATGTTATGTAACCCTACCCAAAAGTGGGCAATTTAGGGGTCCCTGGTGGTTTAGGGCGCTCCTGGGTATCCAGGCATTTCCAGGCTCGGGTTAAAATTTCCCGCACTTAAAATACTTAACCCTTTAAAGGGAATCTGTCACATAGGTTGTGCCCCTCTTGCTGAGGGCAGCACAAGCCAGTGTCAGACCTGCTGTTCCCAGCGCTGTGTCCCTTATTCTGTAAGATGCTGCATTTTAAGGTTTTTTCCCCCCAAAACTTATTCTGAGCAGGTGTTAGCTCCCCCACTGACATTTTATTCACATGTTTCTCCCATTCAAAGAAATAGGTTTGTCAGTTGAGGTGGGCGGGGCTAGCCCCGTTTGGGCCCGGGGTTTTGAAAAAATGATACTCGAAGGACTCTTCGAAGCTCTTCTGGCTGAAAACTGCAGATTTGAGCTTTAAAATACATAAAAACCTCCAGTATTTTAAAGAAAAAGGGACACAGCGCGGGAAACAGCGGGCTGACACCCCGGGTTGTTCTGTCCCACAAGGGGGGATAATTATGTGACAGGTTCTCTTTAAGCACCAGGTCTGTAAAGGCCTTAATAACCAGTTTAATGAAGTAGTTTTTGCCTCCCAGTAGTCATAACTTTTTTATGTTTTCAGTCACGCTGTTGTTGGAGGACTTGATTTATGCAGGAGAAGTTGTATTTTTGGGGTCATAGTTTCAGTTTACATATAAATAACTGAATAATTTTATTTTTTTTTCTTTGAGGCGTGAACATAAAAAAGTGTCTTTCTGCATTTGTTTTTTTCATTATAATTTACACCATTCATATTTCCCACTAAATAACTGAACAGATCATTTCTACAGGTTACTATAGAGTTTTTTGTGTGTGTATGTGTGTGTGTG
The DNA here is from genome assembly GCA_025379985.1 of Phyllomedusa bahiana. NCBI lineage: Eukaryota > Metazoa > Chordata > Amphibia > Anura > Hylidae > Phyllomedusa > Phyllomedusa bahiana. The sequence continues at coordinate 23,847 of JAODAL010050312.1, forward strand.
CAATGTAGGCACAATAATTTTAATTAAATATTTTTTCCTACACTTTTTATGTTTTTACATTTTTTTTAAATCCCATTAAGGGGTAACTATATTTGAACTTTTTTTTACCCTTAGTAATGTATCAGCATACCCCTGTATACTCCTGTATGCTAATACATTACACTATGTGTCAGTATGACACAGGCTGATGTCAGGGTCACACACAATGTGCCCTGACCACAGGCTTACTATACAGACTACTCTGTGACCCCAGAACTGACTGTATAGATATTCCCCAAGCTCCATCAGGGACTAGTAATTCTGGTGACCCAAGCAGGGGAATCCCCTTTGATTATGCAACGGTCATGGATCACAAAAGGCTTGTGAGCCGAGCACTGAGGTAGGCTTCCCAGAATACAGCGGACGAAGAATACAAATCCAACACCAGTTCAACAACAGTATAGTTTACTGAACTTTTCAGGAAAGTATGGTCAACAAATTCCCCAAACACACATGTACAAAGTAACGACCAAGGCCCCTGTGCCACAAGGCATGACGCCGGGGGTGTATCCTCTGGATGCACGATAAGTTTACCTACCCACGGGGTTCGGAAAGGCCCAAGTATTACCTTTTAATACTGTACAAAAAAGAACAACTGCATGTGATGCAGTTCAAGGGAGCGCTTGCGGTGTAGCACAGCGGCTTACAACTTAACCAACTCTACCCATTATTCCCAGAAAAATTTTTTTTAACAAAAATTTTCTTAATCGAACCCATTCGGATAAACATACTAGGAGAACTTTTTTCCCAAAGCTCCAAAAAAGAAAAAAACCCACTTGAAAGGAACCTTATGGCGTGCACAAAAAAGCCCTAACCTAGACAAAACCCCAGACCTGCAAATAGTTCTGGATTCATTGGCGTGCACACATTTGACCTGAATGTACCTTGTGGTGGCCGGCAGTTACTGCTCTGAGGTGAGGGTCCACTCTCTTGGAGCTGATATCCAGAAGAATCCAAATTAAATCCAACTAAAGGGTCGCAAATGTTCCTTTTCTCCGAATCCGAGACAAAAAAAAAAAGTGCAACGATTCGACTCAAATAAACGAGTCTTTCTTTTCTTTATTTTATTTGAGTCGAAATGTCGCACTTTTTTTCTGTACTCTGGATTCGTGAGATTTGGGTTATCCTCTTTTGGTCGATCTGCTGCATTTCTATGTTTAGTTTATGGACTTAGCAAAGACATTGGTGCTGATCTAAAACAAATAACTTTTTGTTGATATCCATAAGTAGTCGCACCTCTCATCCTCAGAGTGTTTTTCCATTACAGAATTCCTTTTCAAAACATCAATGTAGGGGCCAAACTTTTTTCTCAGAGCGCTGCCGTTCAGGAACTAACATAATCAGGAGGGCCGATTTGATCCTACTCATCGTCTTCCCTCCCGATCTCTTGGTCTTTCCTGCCTGTGGAAGTTGGCTGCTGCCCCTTTTTTCCTCTCCCGTCTCCCAATTTGCATACCCAATTCCGGGGGAAACAGTGGCATCTTGTGGACAAACAGCAGAATGCAACAGAATACTTTACAATTATAAATCACACATATGATTTTACTGAATGAATACAATGAGTCTGTTTCACCATCCCATACACTTTTATATGCTTTTATTGCATTTTTCATGCAGTTTTTATACTACATATAGGTACATGTATTTTTTTCTTCCAGTATTTTATATCATCACAAATCATGGGATTCATAATAATGTGGAAAAAACGGTGCAGATAACACATATAAAAAAACAACGCCAATTCATACATGTGTATTTTTTTGACACAGTGGTCTTTGATTTCCAGCTAACATCTGGCCAGTTCAGGTTTATACCTAAAAAAAAGATGTAGAAATAGAAGAAAAAACACAAAATGTAGAACCATCCTGTACATAATACATTATGGGTCACATGTATGAAAACTGTCTTGGTCTAAGACATTCCTTGTTGCCCATAGCAACTAATCAGCTCACAGCAACCAATAAGAGCTCATAGTTACCAATCAGAGCCAATAACAACCAATCAGAGCTCATAACGACCAATCAGAACTCATAGCAACCAATCAGAGCCCATAGCAACCAATCAGAGCCAACAGCAACCAATCAGAGCTCATAGCAACCAATCAGAGCTCATAGCGACCAACCAGAACCCATAGCAAAAAATCAGAGTTCCCCTTTCATTTCATACAGTGCCCTGAAAAAATGAAAGGAGCGCAATGATTGGTTGCTAAGGGCAACAAAGAAAGTCTTAAACCAAGTCAGTTTTCATACATGTCCTCCTATATGTTTAGGGGTGACTCCCAACTATCAGCCAGATTACTGACCTAAGACAGCTTGGACGACTCTTAATTGCTTGTTTTTCATACTTCTCCATGCATATGTAAGTGCATCAGAAAACCCCACCACCATACACATCCTGCCGAAATCTACCAGTTCTGCCAACTATTTCATGTAAGTTTAAAGAGGTTTTCCCATATTATAACTATGGGAACTCCCACAGCCATGAATGTTGATTGCTGCCATCTCCTCATTCCCTGTGGCCGTCAGTGCAGAACAGAAAGGTGGTCGCGCTTGTGCAGTACTTTTGATTCTGTTCTATGGAAGTTCTGAGTGCATCTGAGTCATGTATTCAGAACCTCTATTGAAATAAATGAAGAGCATCACGCATGCGCAACCATCTCCTCGTTTGCTGTGACCCTCTAGAAAATAGGCCTTAAAAGTTTCAGTGCAGAACAGAGAGGTGACTGCGCTTGTGCGGTACTTTTGATTCTATTCAATGGAAGTTCTGAGTACGTCTGAGCAATTGTGTTCACCTTTATTTAGAACTTCCATTGAAAAGAATGAGAGTATGGATGAGAGTATCACGCAAGCACGACCAGCAAGAACAAAAAAAGATGGACACTTTCAGGGGCCTTTCCTCAGGATAGGTGCAGGTCCCAGTGGTAGAGCTGAACTTATCAGACATTTGTGTTATATCCTATAAACATGCCATCAACATCTGACATCGAGAAATTCTTATTGGTGTTCTATTTACGGGAACATGCAAGGAAGATACAGATTGTGTCATCCCTGATACTTAAAGGGGTTTTGCCATTAAGTAAAATTGACGTGTGCAGCTTGCAAATTATATAATAAACATTTTCACCATTCATCATTATAGCAAATTTTGCACCATTTTAGTTTTAGCTGCTCCCTTAGTGATTCATTGTTTACAGCTCATCTCCAGGGGATACGACCAGAGAAGAGAGCTCCTCAGTCCTGGCCGCACATGCTCGAACATCACCTCTCCTCTCAGGCAGCTACTGTTAATCTCTTCCCTGCTTAGTAATCACACACACACTCACTGCTTAGTGAATGTTCAACCCTAGGTGCTGTCACTGTACGCCTGTCCACTGTACTCCTTAGTAATCACCCACACTCACTGCTGAGCAAGAGTTGGACCCCTTGTGCTGCCATTGTACTCCTGTCTTCTGTACTCATTAGTAATCCCCCACACTCACTGCTGAGCAAGAGTTGGACCCCTTGTGCTGCCATTGTACTCCTGTCTTCTGTTCTCCTTAGTAATCACACACTCACTGCTGAGCAAGTGTTGGACCCCTTGTGCTGTCATTGTACTCCCCGTCCTCTGTCT
>JAODAL010050313.1:0-27494 GCA_025379985.1 Phyllomedusa bahiana
CTTTCGGTGGGCATTTTTTGTCCCCTTCTAAAAATAGATTTTAAATGCCTTATCCCCCAAAATATGTCTGTATTGGGGTACAGGCCCCCCAGTTTCCAAAGGTAAGGGAAAATTTTAGGAATTTCCCTTTCCCTTTTTTGCCTGCCCAAATCCCCGTAATGTGGTCCGAATCTTTTAAAAAAACCCATAGAGATGGGCGAATTTGATTTTTTACCCAAAGGTGAAATTGTTTAGAATTTCAGGAAAACTTGGTTTTTTGGGAAGAAGTCGAAGTTTGGGGACTTGGGGGGGGTGAACGAATGTGTTTTATTGATAAAAAAGGCCCGCGAGCAATGGGGCTACTTGGGGGAAAGCACTTGGGAGGAAAGAAGGGCATAGCCTGCATGACATGTTGGGAGAGATGGGAAACCAATTTAGGGGACCGGCGGGGTTTTTGTGACGTTTACCCCCAAATATATAAGTTTGGGGCGCGAGCTGGGGGCTCTTTTCCGCTTACTGTATTTATCAAGGGGGAAGGGGGTGCCCGGCTGATTGTTATTTGGGGAACTGATTTTTTACAGCAAAATTTTTTGGGGTTTTTTCTCAGCTTTTTAGGGACGGGTTCTCTTTAAAGTTCTATTTTGATTTTTTTTGGTGTTTTGGATTGAAAATCCAGTGCATATACATGTTAAAAGCTATCTGCTAAAGCCCCATTGATTATACAAGGGGGGATTTAAGCCAGTTTCCCGTTTTATTCATTTAAAGAAAAGCGTTTTTTTTATACAAATAAACCCTTCATTTTTGGTGCTTTTAAATTTTTTTGGCAAATTTTCATCCCGGGGTTAATTAAGGGGGTTTTTTTTGCTGCTGTTGTGACTCCCAAAAAAAACCCTCTTTTTCCGGCTAAAAAATTCCAAAATTTTTCCTTTTAGCATAATTCCAAGGAAGGGTTTAAATTTCAATTTTTTCTTTGTTGGTAAGGGGGTTTTGGAAAACAAGCAATGTAAACGGGTAAAAAAAGCTGTTTGTTTTGTCTCCTTTCCCTTTTCCAAATTTTACAAAAACCCCGGGGGGTTTAATTTTAAACAGTTGTTCTCGCTTTGGGTGGGTTTTTGAATTTAAAGAAAACCGTTTTTTTTCAAAACCCCAAAAACATAAAATTTTTTTAGTAAATTTACAAAAAATGCAACTTTTTGGGGAAAGGGGTTTTACCCCTTTTTTTCTCCTTGTTGGTGGGGGTTTGGAAAACCCCCCCGCCCCCCCAATTGAAAAGGGGTACAAAAGGGGGGGTTTTTGGGATTTTTCCCGGGGGAATGTAAAATTTTTTTTGGGTTTTTTCTTTCCCGGGGTTTTAAAAAAAGGTTGGGTTTTTGGGGGGCCCCTTTTCCCAAAAAAGACCCGTTTTCTCACCCCGGGGGGGAAAAAATTTCAATTTTCCTTTTAAACATTAAATTACAAAAGCGAAAGGTTAATTTTCAATTTTTTTTCTTGTTGTGTAGCGTAGAAATCCCCAATTGTTAACACACTTTCAAAAATTAGTTTGTTTCCGGCCCCTGCTCAATTCTTTTTCGCAATTTTTAAACCAGGGGTTAATTTTTAAACGTTTTTCTGCTGCTGTTTGGGACTCCAAGAAACCCTCTTTTTTCACCCCCAAAAAAAAACAATTTTTTGTAGCATAATTTAAAAGGAAGGTTTAATTTTCAATTTTTTTCTCTTGTTGTGTAGCATAGAAAAAAACGCAATTGTAAAACGACTAAAAAGTTAGTAGTTTCCGGGGGGGCAAAAATTTTTTTGCGCAATTTACATCCAGGGGTTAATTTTAAACGTTTTTTTTGCTGTGGTGCCCAAAAAAAGACCGTCTTTTTTCCGCCAAAAAAATTTCAATTTTCCTGTAAACATAATTCACAAGCGAAAGGGTTTAAATTTCAATTTTACCCCCTTTTGTGTAGCGTAGAAAAACACGCAAATTGTAAATCGCTACAAAGCTTGTAGTTTTCCGTTTTCTAAATTTTTTTGCGGAAAATTTTAAAAACCCGGGGTTAAAAATTTAAAAGGGTTTTTCTAATGTGGGACTCAGTAAAAGAAAAATTTTTTTTTTCACCACCAAAAAAAAATTTGTTGCATAATTAAAATCCCAAGGTTAATTTTAAACCTGTTTGTGCTTTTTTTTCAGTAAAATTTCACAGGGGTTTTTTAAAAAGGCAAAATTTCAAGTAAATTTTTCCCGCCCATTTGTGGGCGCAATTTTTATCCAAAAGGGGTTTCCCAAGCTTTTAGTGGGTTCATTTTGGCGTCAAATACCCGGGTGGTGTTTTTTTTCATATACGATATCTTCCAAACAAATTTTCTCTACATTTTTTGAACCAAAAAAGTAGAAAACAGAGAGGGGGGCCCGGTCTTCAAAATTCGAAATGGCAGAGGCAAAAACATTCCTGGAGCAGGGCCCCCGGGTCGCAGCCCCCAGGGAAGGGGGAAAAGGCGCAGCAAAGGGGGAAAATCGGTTTAGGCCAACCAAAAATGCCCCCTGTCATCTACGGCGTGTGTTTTTTTCAGCAAAAAAAAACCCAAAGGTTTTTTGATTGGTTGACTAGGTCATTTCCCTTCCTCCCAGTTTAATTGGGCAACCCCCCGCCCAAAAGTCGGTGGGAAAGTTTAGGGCCCCAAACCCTCATTGGCATGGCCCGGGGGGGGCGGGTCCGCGGGCCCCCCCCTGTCCCCAAACCCCCCTCTGTCCCCTCCTGTTTCCCTCCCGCCCCGAGATCTACAAAGTGGTTTTGGGGTCAGCGCCCCTAATTTTGGAGGATGGGAAAAATTTGAGGAGGGCAGGGAGGCTAATTGGAAACGGGAAAAAAAATGGGGCCCAAATTTTCCCCTGCTTCTTGCGTTGGGGGGCAATTATTTGATGTTTTTAGAGTGGGAAAGGGGGTTCCTGTTGTGGGGGGGCCCGCCTCTGCATACCAAGACCCCGGGGATGAGGGGCAGCAGTGACGTTTTAAACACAAATAGATGATGAAAGTAGCCGACCCCATTGGGAGCCGGGGAGGCAAGGGTTTCATCATCGTCAGGAGAAGAGGGCGTTAAGGGTTGCGCAAAAGGCAGCGGCGCAGACCAGCAAGTGGGTCATGTGGCCGTAAGTCAGAGGATAGCTGCAGTGTGAGCGGTGGGAGCACAATAGCTGGCCATAGGGGTAAAAAACCGCTTCGCAGGTTCAAACAAAGTTGCCGGCAAAGGGGCCTCAGCGATGTGTGCAGAGTGACTGGGAAGCGGAGGCAGTAGTCACTTAGTTGCAGAGAGTTGGTGTTATCAAATCCGATTACTTGGCGGTATGTGGCAGTTCTTTGCTAAGTACACGGTGGAGCCGAATATGGGTATTATGTAGCATCTGTAAGCTGAAATGAAGCGTGGCCAGGGAGCTAACGTTGGGAGCAATGGCCTGCGTCATACACATGCAGCGTCACCATCTGGTGGGGGCATGAGAGTGTCGTGGCTCAGGATGACGGTGGTTCCTTCCTGCAGCCGCAGCAACAGCAGCGTGCCCAGTGGGCACGCATGCCATTTTACAGACAGTCAAGAGGCTCCACCAACTCTGCAGGAAGGAGCTGTTTCTCTTTGACATCATCTCCCGGTTCCAGATGCTCCTGCTCCTCGCTACTCTTGGCGCCAGCTGTCGTTCACGAGAGCGAATTTGCAAAGAGACAACAGTATGCGTCCAACCATCCTAAGCGTGCATCGCCTTGACCGTGCTCCTGGTCCAAGTTTGTTGGTATGGCAGTTCCTCCCCTTTCCAAATGGTGGACTCTGCACCATCAGAGAACTATGGCTTTGTGCCGAGCCGAGCATGGAGAGTGTCCATGCCGTAATTTCTTTTTCCAAACATAAAGGCCAGTACCAGCACTTCATAAATATTGTAGAAGATGAAGGTGGCGCCTCAGTCCTTGAGCTTATCGGTTGTTCCAAGGTGATGCGCAGCTGGCGGACGTCTGGAAGCTGTCATACGGTTCAGGGCCTGTACATGTACCGATTACGGCCCACCCCAATGGGTGATGTATGTGCTCCGGCCTAAGCACACCAACAATTGGACAGGAGACGCCGTTTTCTCCTCACGTTGTCAACTGCGTACTCCTGCGCCAATGTCCACTCCTCCTCAATCCACCACCACTCACCATCTCAAGCCTCCATCCAAGTAATGCTCCATCATACCACCATGTGTAGGGCACATCGGTGTCACGCAGTTCTACAACCTGGCCTTGCCTCGGCAACCTCAAGTCCACAGGGGAGGAAAACTGCTCGAGTTATGCAGCAAGAAAATCGATGTGTGGCTTTCTCCGGCCAGCTGCAAATCGGAACCATGGAGACGGACAATGGAGGAACATGGTGTTCCCGGCTGCACGAGGAGGGGATGGTTTCCACTGCACCATGAAATGGCGCACGTGTTCAATCTGGTTGTGAAAAGGTTCCTGAAGTCTTCCACCGATGTTCAGAAGATTCTGAAAATGGCCAGGAAACTGTGCATGCACTTTATCCATTCTTACAAAGCCAGGAACACCCTCCTCGAGTTGCAGCGGCAGAACGGCCTCCCCCAACACACTCTGATATGCGAGTTTCCACCCGTTGGAATTTCCAGCCTGCACATGTTGGACCGACTGTATGAACAGAGAAAGGCCATTAACGATTTTTTGATGATCCAGGCAGACAGAAGTACCTGTGTAACTTTGATGTCAGCCAGTGGCAGCTCATGTGTGACACCTGCCGTTTGTTGAGGCCATTCGAGGAGGCGACGTTATTTGTCAGTCGCCAGGACTACGGGATGTAATAACGTCATTCACTGCTTCATGTACTGGAACAGATGCTGAAAAAATCTGTCTGGGCAGGGGACTGGAGACGTGGCGACTACATCTCGTGGCCACATGAGTCCGGTGGGGACTGAAATGGAGGAGGAGGAGGAGGACATTGGAGCAGAAGCATTGTCTGGTGAAATGAGTGGATTTTCTACCCAGGTGACAAGAAAGGAGGAGCAGGAGCAGCTGGAGGAGGTGGATGGAGATGAGGAAGACGAGGCAGATGACCCCCAAGCACCGTGGCAGTATACAGTGGAAATGGAGGCAGGGAGCCCCTCGGAGTCACTTGTGCAGATGGCCCGCAGCATGCTTATTTGCCTGGCTAGTGACAGCCGAATAGTCAGCATCCGGCAGAGGGATGACTTCTGGCTCTCCACCCTATTGGACCCACCGGTCCAAAATGGGAGCCTTTTTCCCAGCTATTGAGAGGGAGGACAAACTCAAATACTATAGGGAAATCCTCCGTAATCAGTTGGCCGCTGCCTATGTGCGGCATCGTCCCTCCTCTGACAGGTCTGACCGGGGGGTTCCTCAGCGCTCACACACTCCTGCCGCGGCCGCGGGGAGCAGCTGGGGGGGTAGGAGCAGGACCAGCTCCATCAGTAGTAACCTAAGTCTGGAGTCACTGATGAGCAGCTTCCTTCACCCGCCTAGTGAGGAGGGTAGTCGCCAGCACAGCAGCAGCAGGACTGGAGCAGTCCCTGAACCAAACAGGTGGTGGCCTACTTGGACAGCACTCTGCCACCCCAGTTAGAAGATCGCTGGACTACTGGGCAGCCAAACTGGATGTGTGGCCGCAACTTGCCGAGTTTGCAGTGGAGAAGCTGTCCTGCCCAGCCAGTAGTGTGGGATCAGGGGGGGTGTTCAGTGGGGGGGGGGCCCTCGTTACACCACGGAGAACCCCCATGTCCCCGGGAAAAGTGGTACGACAGACCGTTGTAAAGATGAATCAGGCGTGGATCGGCCAGGATTTCCACACACCAATGGCCTTAGGCGTCAGATCTACATCAGCCATGAGCCTCACCCAAACTGTGAGGAAATGGTCCTGGGTTCAAACTACATGCTAAGCACTATTATGATGCGCCACCCGCCTGATCCCCAAATTCTGCTGACAGTTTCTCCATCTGCCACCAACCTTTTCTTTACCAGGGACTGTATTGCCCCCCCACCTCCACACTCTGTTCATTGTGCCACTGTCTGACCTCATGCTGCTGCTGTGGCTGCTGCCGTGACCGCTCTCACTGTGTCATTGTCCCACTCTGTGGCCTTCTCCTGTTTTTGCCACCTCCAGAATGTCATTGTGCCACTGCCTTGACCTCATGTGCTGCTGTGGCTTTGCCGTGACCTCCACACTGTGGTCATTGTCCACAACTTGTGGCCTACTCCTGTTTTTGCCACCTCAGGACTGTCATTGTGCCACTGCCTGCTCTTGCTAGCTGATGTGGCTGCTGGCCCGTGACCTCCCACACTGTTTCTTTGTCCCACTCTGTGGCCCTACTCCTGTTTTTGCCACCTCCAGAATGTCCATTGTGCCGCCAGACTACATGCTGTGCTTGGCTGCTGCCCGTGACCTCCACACTGTGTCATTTGTGGCCACTTGTCTGACCTCATGCTGCTGCTGTGGCTGCTGCCAGTTGACCTCCACACTGTTGTCATTGTCCCACTCTGTCGGCCTACTCTGTTTTGCCACCTCCAGAATGTCATTTGCCACTGTCTGACCTCATGCTGCTGATGTGGCTGCTACCTGGACCTATACACTGTGTCATTGTCCCACTCTTTGGCCTACTCATGTTTTTTTTAATTTTGCCCAACCTCCAGAATGTGTTTGTTGCCAACTGCCTGACCTCATGCTGCTGCTGTGGCTGCTTGCCTTGACCTACACAACTGTGTAAAATGTTGACCACTGTCTGTCCTCATGATGCTGTGTGGCTGCTGCCGTGAACTACACACTGTGTCATTGTGTCACTGTTCTGACCTCATGCGGCTGCAGTGGCTGCTTGCTGTGATTCTACACACTCTGTCATTTTGTTACTACTGTCTGACCTCATGCTGATGCTGTGGCTGATGCCGTGGACCTAACAATCTGTCATTGTGCCATGTTGACCTCATGCTTTTGATCAGTTGACCTCCACATGTGTCATTGTGCCACTCTGTGACCGTATTCCGTTTTTGCACTCAGAATGTCCATTGTGCCACTGTTGACCTTCATGCTGCTGTGGCTGCCGCCAGGTAAATCACCTCCACACTCTGTCACTTAATGTTGCACCTGAGCTCTCAGCTTGTTTTTTTTCAGCGTTCTCTGGCATGGACTTTATCAGGCAACATTCCCGCTTCAGTTTTTTGGTCAGTTTTGCCCTTTTAAGTGCCCAGGGAATTTTATAGTGAAGCGATTCTAAGAGCAGCGGCAGTCATGTGCGTGTCATACTTAAACACAACATTGTATGAAGACCAAACCAAGCTCCCTCTGCATATTTAAGCATGGCACAACGTTCTACAGCACCCTGCAGGCTCTGTGCAGCCTGGAAATAGCTGTTTTTTAACGTGATTCGTCCCGAAGTAATTCGGAACGAAGTTATTTTTTGCCGAGAAATTCGGCGAAGTGAACGAAACGAATTTCGGGAAATTCGCCCATCTCTGCTTATAATGGTTCACCGTCGCTCCTATTCTGATTGGTTAGTTTCTGCCGACCAATGAGAAGAGCTTACAGAATTTGAATTACTGTATTTCCCGGCAATTCTCTATATCGCAATTCCTGATGTAGCGACGGTCTCGGCGACAAACGCGTTGTTAGGGATTTGATTGATTTATTTTTATAGAAGGTTTCAGCTCTTTTTCAGATAATATTTTACACTTAATAAAAACGATTTTTTTAATCATACTCCATGCCGCACGGCGCTGAGAGCCGAGATTTCATTGCCCCGATCTGGCCATAGACTACAATGGAAGAAAGTAGCTCGCGCTCTGATTGGCCGAGATAGCCAAGCCCCCGCTAGTTCAACCAATCAGCTCTTTTCTGCATTTTTACTGTATTTTGAACCGTCTCGCCTTTGAATTTGATTGGTAAATACTTCTCCATAGGTTAGAATGGGTCCCTGTCGCTCCTATTCTGATTAGCCAGGATTGCCAGGCCCCTGCTAGCTCAACCAATCATCTCTTTTCTGCATTTTTACTGTATTTTGAACTGTCCCGCCTTTGATTTTGATTGGTCAATACTTCTCCATAGGTTTTAATGGGTCACTGTCGCTCCTATTCTGATTGGCTGGTTTCTGGCGACCAATCAGAATAGCTTACAGAATTTGAATTACTGTTTTTCACTGCAATTTCCAATATCCAAATTCCTGATGTAGCGCCGTTCTTGATTTTTGGAAAGTGATTTTATTTATGTATTTTTTAGTAGGTCTGAGCTCTTTTTCAGATAATGTTTTACACCTAATAAAGGAGATGTTTTTATTCATACTCCATGCCGCACGGACATCTTTAATGATTTTTCGCAGTTTTCCATCCGGTCTCGAATCGGAATACATGTTCGGCGCAGTCCCGCACTGCGCCAAAGTCCCGCACTGCGCCTCACACACTGGCGAGGCGGACTTTACAGGGCATGTATGAGCGCACTAGCTCGGGTGGCGAATCTTAGGCGCCGTCCCGCACTGCGCCTAAGTCCCCGCACTGCGCCTCACACACTGGCGAGGCGAGGCGGACTATACATGGCATGTATGAGCGCACCTTGGGCGCCGACATACATGAGGTGCAAATTTCGCCAGACGCGGCGAGATTCATACATGTCGCCCATAGTGTAAAAGGGCAGCCCGTCTTCCTACAGGTGCCTGGGTCTGTCCTACTGACAGCCCAGTACAGGTCCCTGCAGTCCCCTGTCGAATGGCCATGTGTGATAGAGGGGACGGGGCTTCACAGAACAACTACAGAGGGGCAGGAGGTGCAGTGAATAAATTATAAGCAAGCCCTGTGCTGGGCCCCGCAGCTTCGCCCAGCCGGGGCTGTGAACTGTTATGTTCACTGCCGGAGGTCACAGGAGCCGAACTACAGGGGGAGCAGACTTGGTAGCAGCTGCCCCGGGGCCCAGGCCCTCTAAGTTACTGGGCCCTGTGGCAGCTGCTACGTCTGCTACCCCGGCAGTTACGCCCCTGCTGAATGCTGTGCTGTATCTGGTAAAAAAAGTAATCAGATTTTTTGTATTAGTTCTATCTTTGCATTTTTTTATTAACAGATCCTCTCTATGTTTTTGGCTGTCATTTGCCCTACTGGGGTAATGTCTTGCCTTTAATCTGTTTTTGGCTATTTGTAACTGTTTACTAGAATTTTCTGAACAAGCGTGGTAAAGTCTAAGAAATTCCACCACCAGGATTGCCTTCAAAGTATGGCTAGGATGACTGCTTTGTGAATCTATAGTGTTACCTAGGGTATCCTTAAGATATAGAAAAGTGCACACCTTGTTATTTTTAGACGTTAATAATATGTCCAAAAATGGAATTTCCTTTTTGTCAAAAGTATGCATAAATTTCAGATTATAAGGATTTTAATTGATATAAAGGACAAAATTACAAATATCTGAAATACTACCTGAACAAAACAATAAGAGATCATCTATAAATCTATCATAGTATTTAATGCATCCACTAAAAGGATTATTGGATGCAAAAGTTAAGCTCTCCTCCCACCAGGCTATATACAAATTGGCCAGGGAGGGGGGAAACCTAGCACCTATTGAGGCTCCCTGATTTTACAGAAAATATTGTCCATTAAAAAATAAAAAAAACTATGTGTAAAAGATATTTAGCCACTAGGGATGAGCGATTATAATCGACAAAGTTGAAATCGGCACGATTTTTAGGCTGATCGGAAATTTCCGATCACGTGATATTTTCGGTGACAATCTGACAGATAATCTATTACTATCACACAATTTTCGGCGCTTCCTGTCATTTTGAAGGCCAGCAAATCAGCTCAGAGCATAGAGCAGGGTGAGCTTGGTGTGTGATGTCATGATTGTGATGTGTATGGTTGTCATTGGCTGGAAAAATCACATGACCTCGTTTTGCATAGAACAGCGTTTCCTGTTCAGCATCAGTCTTTCAGTGTCTAACATTAGAGCAAGACGTATGCTGCGTGTCTCTCAATACAGCTCAGCTCAGAGAGACAGTTCCTCTCTTTATTCATACAGTCAACTATGCGTTTAGCTGTGAACATTAGAATATAGGTTGATTAGAGAATTTTAGTTCTTATTTAGTTAGACACAGACTTTTAAAAAAGCATCTAGTGCTGTCCAGCTGCGTGTAGGGTGTGGGGGGGGGGGGTGGGAGGCGGACGGACAGACAGGCTTTGGAAAGGAGGGTGTATATTGTGCAGCCCAGACTCTGCTTTGAACCTGCATTTTAATGGTATTTTTTTTACCACTTTTTGGCCAGCACATCTCGCACCTGAGGTGAAATTGTACCTTTTATTTTGTGCGTCCCAGTTTTTTTCAAATAGCCACGTTGTACTTACATTTGGATACAAAAAAATTCTAGTAACTGTTGGTGTATTTCATTGGTGCAAAAACTACCTTTTGTTATCCGTATAACTTTTAAATAGCTGGATTGCACTTTAGTGTGCCCCAGTTTTGTTCAAATAGCCAACTTGTACTTAAATTTGGGTACAGAAATTTTGTAGTAAATGTTGGTGTATTTAATTGGTGCAAAAACCACCTTTTCTTATCTGTATAACTTTTAAATAGCTGTATTGCACTTTGGTGCTCCCCAGTTTTTTTCAAATATCCGCCTTGAACTTAAATTTGGATACAGAAATTTTGTGGTAACTGTTGGTGTTTTTCATTGGTGCAAAAACCACCATTTCTTATCCATATAACTTTTAAATAGCTGTATTCCACTTTTTTGCGCCCTATTTTTTTTCAAATAGCCACCTTGTACTTAAATTTGGATACAGAAATTTTCTAGCAACTGCTGGTGTTTTTCATTGGTGCAAAAACCACCTTTTGTTATCTGTATAACATTTAAATAGCTGGATTGCACTTTTGTGCGCCCCAGTTTTGTTCAAATAGCAAACTTGTATTTAAATTTGGATACAGAAATTTTCTAGTAACTGTTGGTGTATTTCATTGGAGCAATAACCACCTTTTGCTATCCGTATAACTTTTAAATAGCTGTATTGCACTTTGGTGTGCCCCAGTTTTTTTCAAATAGCCACCTTGTAGTTAAATTAGGATACAGAAATTTTCTAGCAACTGTTGGTGTATTTAAATTTCATGGGTGCAAAAACCACCTTGTGTTATCCGTATAACTTGTAAATAGCTGTATTGCACTTTGGTGCACCCAGTTTTTTCAATAGCCACTTGTACTTAAATTTAAATACAGAAATTTTCTAGTAACTGATGCTGTATTTCATTGGTGCAAAAACACACTTTTCTTATCCGTACAACTTTTAAATAGCTGTATTGCACATTGGTGCACCACAGTTTTTTTTCAAATAGCCACCTTGTACTTAAATTTGCATACAGAAATTTTGTAGTAACTGTTGGTGTATTTAAATGGTGCAAAAACCACCTTTTCTTCTCCGTATAACTTTTAAATAGCTGTATTGCACTTTGGTGCTCCCCAGTTTTTTCAAAAAGCCGCATTTGTCGATAAAGAAATATTGTAGTAAATGGTGGTGTATTTCATTCGTGCAAAAACCATCTCTGTATTCCGTATAACTCTTAAATAGCTGTATTGCACTTTGGTGCGCCTCAGTTTTGTTCAAATAGCCACCTTGTACTTAAATTTGATACAGACATTTTCTAGTAACTGTTGGTGTATTTCATTGATGCAAAAACCACCTCTTGTTATCTGTATAACTTTTAAATAGCTGTATTGCACTTTGGTGCACCCCAGTTTTGTTAAAATACCCAATGTGTACTTAATTTTGGATACTGAAATTTTGTAGTAACTGTTGATATATTTCATTGGTGCAAAAACCACCTTTTGTTATCCGTATAAGTTTTAAAGAGCTGTATTGCACTTTGGTGCTCCCCAGTTTTTTTCAAATAGCCACCTTGTACTTAAATTTGGATACAGAAATTTTCTAGCAACTGTTGGTGTTTTTCATTGGTGCAAAAACCACCATTTCTTATCCTTATAACTTTTAAAAAGCTGTATTGCTCTTTCGTGCGCCCCAGTTTTGTTCAAATATCCGCCTTGAACTTAAATTTGGATACAGAAATTTTGTGGTAACTGTTGGTGTTTTTCATTGGTGCAAAAACCACCTTTTGTTATCCATATAACTTTTAAATAGCTGTATTACACTTTTTTGCGCCCTATTTTTTTTCAAATAGCCACCTTGTACTTAAATTTGGATACAGAAATTTTCTAGCAACTGCTGGTGTTTTTCATTGGTGCAAAAACCACCTTTTGTTATCTGTATAACATTTAAATAGCTGTATTGCACTTTTGTGCGCCCCAGTTTTGTTCAAATAGCAACCTTGTATTTAAATTTGGATACAGAAATTTTCTAGTAACTGTTGGTGTATTTCATTGGAGCAATAACCACCTTTTGCTATCCGTATAACTTTTAAATAGCTGTATTGCACTTTGGTGTGCCCCAGTTTTTTTCAAATAGCCACCTTGTAGTTAAATTAGGATACAGAAATTTTCTAGCAACTGTTGGTGTATTTAAATTTCATGGGTGCAAAAACCACCTTGTGTTATCCGTATAACTTGTAAATAGCTGTATTGCACTTTGGTGCACCCCAGTTTTTTCAAATAGCCACCTTGTACTTAAATTTAAATACAGAAATTTTCTAGTAACTGATGCTGTATTTCATTGGTGCAAAAACCACCTTTTCTTATCCGTACAACTTTTAAATAGCTGTATTGCACATTGGTGCACCACAGTTTTTTTTCAAATAGCCACCTTGTACTTAAATTTGCATACAGAAATTTTGTAGTAACTGTTGGTGTATTTAAATGGTGCAAAAACCACCTTTTCTTCTCCGTATAACTTTTAAATAGCTGTATTGCACTTTGGTGCTCCCCAGTTTTTTCAAATAGCCGCCTTTCTGGATACAGAAATTTTGTAGTAACTGTTGGTGTATTTCATTCGTGCAAAAACCATCTCTTGTATTCCGTATAACTCTTAAATAGCTGTATTGCACTTTGGTGCGCCTCAGTTTTGTTCAAATAGCCACCTTGTACTTAAATTTGATACAGACATTTTCTAGTAACTGTTGGTGTATTTCATTGATGCAAAAACCACCTTTTGTTATCTGTATAACTTTTAAATAGCTGTATTGCACTTTGGTGCACCCCAGTTTTGTTAAAATACCCAATGTGTACTTAAATTTGGATACAGAAATTTTGTAGTAACTGTTGATATATTTCATTGGTGCAAAAACCACCTTTTGTTATCCGTATAAGTTTTAATGAGCTGTATTGCACTTTGGTGCTCCCCAGTTTTTTTCAAATAGCCACCTTGTACTTAAATTTGGATACAGAAATTTTCTAGCAACTGTTGGTGTTTTTCTTTGGTGCAAAAACCACCATTTCTTATCCTTATAACTTTTAAAAAGCTGTATTGCACTTTGGTGCGCCCCAGTTTTGTTCAAATAGCCATCTTGTACTTAAACTTGGATACAGAAATTTTGTAGTAACTGTTGGTGTATTTAATTATTGCAAAAACCAGGTTTTTTATCCATATAACTTTTAAATAGCTGTATTGCACTTTGGTGCGCCCCAGTTTTTTTTCAAATTGCCACCTTGTACTTAAATTTGGATACAGAAATTTTCTAGCAACTGTTGGTGTATTTCATTGGTGCAAAAACCACCTTTTCTTCTCCGTATAACTTTTAAATAGCTGTTTTGCACTTTGGTGCGCCCCAGTTTTGTTCAACTAGCCACCTTGTACTTAACTTTGGATACAGAAATTTTGTAGTAACTGTTGGTGTATTTAATTGGTGCAAAAACCATCTTTTCTTCTCCGTATAACTTTTAAAGAGCTGTATTGCACTTTGGTGCACCACAGTTTTGTTCAAATAGCCACCTTGTACTTAAATTTTTATACAGAAATTTTGTAGTAACTGTTGGTGTATTTCATTGGTGCAAAAACCACCTTTTGTTATTCGTATAACTTTTAAATAGATGTATTGCACTTTGGTGCACCCCAGATTTGTTCAAATAGCCAACGTGTACTTAAATTTGGATACAGAAATTTTGTAGTAACTGTTGGTGTATTTAATTGGTTCAAAAACCACCATTTTTTATCCATATAACTTTTAAATAGCTGTATTGCACTTTGGTGCGCCACAGTTTTTTTCAAATAGCCACCTTGTACTTAACTTTGGATACAGAAATTTTGTAGTAACTGTTGGTGTATTTAATTGGTGCAAAAACCACCTTTTCTTCTCCGTATAACTTTTAAAGAGCTGTAATGCACTTTGGTGCACCCCAATTTTGTTCAAAAAGCCACCTTGTACTTAAATTTTTATACAGAAATTTTGTAGTAACTGTTGGTGTATTTCATTGGTGCAAAAACCACCTTTTATTATCCGTATAACTTTTAAATAGCTGTATTGCACTTTGATGCGCCTCAGTTTTTTTCAAATAGCCACCTTGTACTTAAATTTGGATACAGAAATTTTGTAGTAACTGTTGGTGTATTTAATTGGTGCAAAAACCACTTTTTTTATTGTTATAACTTTTAAAGAGCTGTATTGCACTTTGGTGCACCCCAGTTTTGTTCCAATAGCCGCTTTGAACTTAAATTTGGATACAGAAATTTTGTAGTAACTGTTGGTGTATTTCATTGGTGCAAAACCCACCTTTTTTATCCGTATAACTTTATAACTGTATTTCACTTTGGCGCAGTCCAGTTTAGTTCAGAGAGCCACCTTGTTCTTAAATTTGGATACAGAAATTTTGTAGTAACTGTTTCATTGGTGCAACAACCACCGTTTGTTATCCGTATAACTTTTAAATAGCTGTATTGCACGTGGTGCGGCCCAAGTTTTTTTCAAATAGCCACGTTGTACGACAATTTTGATAGAAAATTTTTCTAGTAACTGTTCTCGTTTGTCATTGCTGCAAAAAACGCAATTTCTCATCCATGTAACTTTTGAATAGTTTTATTGCGCTCGGTGAATCTCAGTTTGGCGCAGATAGCGCACTTGTATGATAGTTTGTTGAAAACTATCAATTCCTAGTCCTACTGGGCAGTTGTAAGTCACTGTTCAACACTGTTGATTTTGTCTTACGGTTCTTCCACCGGACCGCATTTCACAGGTATTCGATAGAAAGAATTCTGTTTCTAATCCTAGTTGGCTGTTGGAAATTAGAGGGATTTAAGAATAGCTGTGATATGCCGTCTTTCAATAAGAGACTGTCAAAAACTCTTCCATACATTTTTAAATTTATATCTTTCTGAACATGGAGTGAAATGCAGGTGGTAAGCGAGCAAAGAGGGGTGTGGAACATGGAGGTAGAAGTATGAGAGAAGGTGCTCCTTCCAGTGCTGGCGACAACACGCAAGCCAGCGGATCTTCAGTTGCAGGACCGTCAGGCCTGTCATCGCTTGGTCAGTGCCCTGTGAATCTCAGTAACGAACAGCTTCGCCAATCTGTTCTTCAGTGGTTAATGCAACCTGCATCCAGCAGTCTTACCTCCTCGTCCTCCCAGTCACGGCCACAAATGTCATCATCATCATCATCAGCATCCGTACAACATGAAGCAAAGGCAGCCCAAATGTCAACTCATGTACCCGCCACTGTGGATAATCCATTTTCTGAAGACCTCTTTGGTGACAAAATGCGGTTGGGGTCAGAAGGCATTTTAAAAGATCAAGAGGCCTAATAGGATGATTTTGTCTGCTCTGACGCCCAATCGCTGATGCCATCAGAGGAGGAGAAGGAAGCTGGTCAATCGGCAAAAATCCCAGGCGGTCGGCAACTTCTTGTAGTGCCTGTTGCTTGTAGCCCACAGCTCCGGGATGCAGAATGTCAGGACAAGGAAGTCACCTGTGTTGATGATGATGATGACGACATTGCGGATCCAACGTGGTCTTTTCAGCAGAATTTTCTTACAAGCGCTTCATCACTGAACGAGGAGGAAGACGATGGGGTAGTGTCAGTACGGGTCCCGCCTCAAAAAGGGAGAGGGCAGTCGCACAAGTCCGCTGAGATTATTCCGCCAGCGGAAACACCGCCCTCGCTTATCACCGTCGAAAAGGACCAGGACCTCTCAAGCCTGGGCCTTTTTTGAGCAAGCCTCTGATTCACCCAGCGATGTCATGTGCCGCCTTTGCCGTAAACGCATCAGTAGAGGGAAGAATCTTAGGTGTTTAACCACCACAAACAAGTCTAGTCACATGCAGCGAATGCATGAGTTGAAATGGAGGGAACACTTGGCCAAAAAAGTCCACACCAATCCCAGGCTTCCAGCCACTGTCACACCTTCCGTCTCCGCCTCCTCCTCTGCCATGACCAAGCGTTCCTCGGTTGCCCATGTCTCTCAGCATCATGAGCAAGGATCAGCCTGTGCTTCAGCCTCTACCATCGCCCGAGTACCACCAGCACAACCAAAGACCCGTCCTACCCCTTCTCTTTCCACCAGTTTGACCCGCATGCCGTACAGCGGCCAGTCTAGCAGCCAGCCTTCTGTCTACCAGGTTTGCGAGCAGAAGAAACACTTTAACCCAAACCATCCCAAAGCCAAAAGCCTGAATGTCGGCATTGCCAGGCTTTTGGCCTCGGAAATGTTGCCTTTCCATCTGGTGGACACAGATGGGTTCAGCCACATCATGGCCCATGCCTGCCCCCAATACCAGATGCCGAGCAGGCATTTATTTGCCACAAAAGCCGTCCCTGCCCTGGCCAGCCATGTGTCATCTAAAATTTCAAGCGCGTTGTCTGCATCTGTGTCCGGCAAAGTCCATCTGACCACCGATAAATGGTCTAGTAAGCACGGCCAAGGCCACTATATCTCTGTGACAGCTCAATGGGTGAGCTGGGTGGATGTCTCTGGTGTTAACGGTAGCTCTCAGGCTCGGCGCACGCTCTTCAAAACCGCAGGGATGGTGCAGGGTTCTTTCCCCCAAGGTCCACTGGTAGCATCACGTGCCTATAGAAACCAGGCCATGTTGAAATTAATCTGTCTTGGAGACCGTCAACACATAGGTCAGGAACTGTGGACGGCTCTTCGCAATGAGATCGAGCACTGGCTGGGTGACAAGAACCTTGTGCCAGGCAAGGTGTTGTGCATAACGGTCGAAATCTCCTGGCCGCCCTTAACATCGGTAGGCTGGAGCACATCCCTTGCCTGGCACATGTCATGAACCTCGTCGTCCAGAAATTTCTAAAGCGTTACCCGGGTCTGGACTGCCTGCTGAGGAAGGCTCGAGGTCTGAGCTCACACTTCCACCGTTCGCACCCTGCTTCGTCCCGCCTGGCTGCGTTGCACCGTCAACTCGACCTCCCCGTCAACCGTCTCATTGTTGACGTGACAACATGCTGGAATTCAACCCTCCACATGCTCCAGCAATTGTGGCAGCAGCGCAATGCTATTACGCAGTACGAAGTGACACATGGCCTGACAAGCAGCGGTGCGGACCCCGGGGTGTTGAGCCACCGAGAGTGGAGGCAGGTGAAAGAGATCTGCACCATCCTTGCCAGTTTTGAAGATGCCACCAAAATGGTCAGTGCGAACAGTGCCCTTATCAGCATGAGCATTGTGGTGATCTAAGTTCTGGAACAATCGTTGGACACTGTGAAACAGCAGGTCCCGCCAGCGACGGAGGAGACGAACACAGATGCGGACACGAAGCCTTTCTCTTCGTCGAATCCAGAAGGCCCAATGGTTTCACAACTTTATCGGTCTTCATTAGGCAGTGGTTCGGGTTCCAGGGCTAGTGCAAGGGGGCGCCTCAGCTCACAGGGTACAGCATCGGAGCCACGTCAGGGCTGTGTTGAAGCTGAGGCGGAGTAAGCGGAGGAGGATGAGGTATTCCTGGACACCGACGTTACAGAAATCTGCCATACCATTGATAAGAAGTAGGAAAAAAAAAAGCTTTCCCCAATTACCTAACGCCCCCTGGTGTTAAAGTCTTATTACTACTCAAAGCTGCATAATTGCTGATCCCCAGCTTCTTATTATGGGTGGAACATCTAAGAAGAACTCAAAGACACAAACTTCCAGATTTTTTCTCCTCCACCCAACGTAAATCTCCCTCCAAAAGGGGCCTGCAATTTCCTTCATCACCTCCATCACCATCATCCAGGGCAGAATCAATCAATTTAGAACAACAGGAGCAAATGGAAGATCAGCCGCTGACAGTGAACACCTTACATCAGCTCTTCTCCTCCTTCAGAACATCTCTACATGCTGATTTAAAACAAGTGATGTTTGATCTCAAGCAGGACTTTCAGTTATTGGCTTCACGTACGGAGCATATAGAGTCAAAAATGTCAGACTTCGCCAACTCCCATAATGCACTCATCGACGCCAATTCTGCCCTGGAGGAGGAAGTCCAGCGCCTCTCAGCCAAAGTAATTGACCTGGAAGACCGGTCGCGATGGAATAACATAAGACTCAGGGGAATTCTGGAGTCAGTTACCCCGGATCAACTTGCGCCCTACCTTACTGACCTAATGGCACTCATCCTTCCTCATTGTACCTCACAAGATCTCATAATAGATCGTATCCACAGAATCGCTAAACACAAGAATTTACCCTATCTGGTACCGAGGGATATCATTGCGAGAATACATTTCTATAATGTCAAAGAAGATTTCCTGCGTGGACTGCGAAAATCTTCCAATCTCCCAGAAAGGTTCCAAGCCATCTCATCTTTCCAGACTTGTTTGCGACGACAATGCTCAAGCGCAAAGAATTTAAACTTTTTACAAAAATTCTTAGAGAGAAACAAATCGTATACAGATCGGTTTGCCCCGTCAAACTAATTATTATTAAAGATGGCTCACAGTTCATATGCAACACCCCAGAAGAAGCAAGATCACTGCTGAAGAATTGGCATCTTCTCTCATCCTCCTCAGATTCAAGCCTGGTCCGCAAAAAGCAACCAAGGCTCGAGATCATAACACCCCGATGGTCTGAAAAGTCTTCGAAGATTAAGCCAATAACTCTAGACTGATCTTCGTGGCATCCTTTAATGCTCTTCTATCTATACCTTTAAAAAGTCTCCGGTGTGCGACCTGTTGAGACTTCTTATGACCCTCCAAAGGTTTAAGGCAGGACTTGTCTCCGTGTTTTTTCCTTTCAGGAATATATTAATCCTCGTGTTTAGTGTGTCAACTATCGTTATCGATTCAATAGTCGATATCGGCAATTATCATGAAGATATCCGATAGTTGATAACAGATTATCGCCAATGACCATTAAAGTCTATGAGAGAGGAACAACACCTTCATTCTTACACCCAAACAGGGCTGGAGAAGCTGGAATTAACATCCACAACAGTAAACTGGATACGTGCTACATCTTAGGCAACACAATTAGGCAACAAGAGTCACAGAAAAAAAGTCACAGACTATTCACTATCCCTGTCCTGTACCACAGCATGACCCTTAAACCTGCATGACCCACAAATTAAAAAGTGCCAGAAGGCAGTATTATTTGAACCATCATTTTAGTTGAACTGGATATTGACTATCCCTGTCCTGGAACGCAGCATGACCCTTAAACCTGTCTGACCCACAGATTAAAAAGTGACGGAAAAAGGAGTCTTTCAACCACCATTTTAGTTGAACAGGACATTGACTATGCCTTTCCTGGACCTACGCATGACCCTCAAACCTGTCTGACCCACAGATTAAAAACTGCTTAAAAAAGGAGTCTTTGAACTACCATTTTAGTTGAACTGGATATTGACTATACCTGTCCTGGACCGCATTATGACCATTAAACATGTCTGACCCCCAGTTTTATAAAGTGCCGGAAAAAGGAGTCTTTGAACCACCATTTTAGTTGAACTGGACATTGACTATACCTGTCCTGGGCCACAGCAAGAGCCCCAAACCTGCAAGACCACAGATTTAAAAAGTGCCGGAAAAAGGAGTCTTTCAACCACCATTTTAGTTGAACTGGACATTGAGAAGCTTGAGAGGTCCAGGACCTTTTCGTCGGCGATAAGCAAGGAGCGGTGTTTCCGCTGATCGTGGCTGGTGGAATAATCTCAGCGGACTTGCGCGACCGCCCTCTCCTTTTTTGAGTCGGGACCCATACTGACACTACCCCATCGTCTTCCTCCTCATCCAGTGATGAAGCGCCCCCAAGCAAATTCTGCTGAAAAGACCACGTTGGATCCGCAATGTCGTCGTCATCATCATCAACACAGGTGAGTTCCTCGTCCTGACCTTCTGCATCCAGGAGCTGCGGGCTACAAGCAACAGTCACTGCAAGGCGTTGCCGACCGCCCGGGATTTTTGCCGATTGACCGGCTTCCTTCTCCTCCTCTGATGGCATCAGCGATTGGGCATCAAAGCAGACAAAATCATCCTCTTTGGCCTCTTGATCTTTTGAAATGCCTTCTGACCCCAACCGCATTTTGTCATCAAAGAGGTCTTCAGAAAATGGATTATCCACAGTGGTGGGTACACGAGTAGACATTTGGGCTGCCTTCGCTTCATGTTGGACGAATGCTGACGATGATGATAACGACATTTGTGGTCGTGACTGGGAGGATGAGGAGGTAAGACTGCTGGATGCAGGTTGCATTAACACTGAAGAACAGATTGGCAACGCTGTTCGTTACTGAGATTCACAGGGCCCTGACCCAGCGATGACAGCCCTGGCGGTCCTGCAACCGACGTTCCGCTGGCTTGCGTGTTGTCGCCAGCACTGGAAGGAGCACCTTCTCTCGTACCTCTACCTAAATGTCCTACACCCCTCTTTGCTTGCTTACCACCTGCATTTCGCTCCATTTTCAGAAAGCTAAAAATGTAAGAAGTTATGTCAGATTTTTAGACAGTGTCTTATTGAAAGATGGCAAATCAAAGCTATTCTTAAATCCCTCTAATTTCCAACAGCCAACTAGGATTAGAAACAGAATTGTTTCTAGCGAATACATGTGAAATGTGGTCTGGTGGAAGAACCGTAAGACAAAATCAACAGTGTTCTTCCTTCAGTCCCAGGGATTTACAACTGCCCAGTAGGACTAGGAATTGATAGTTTTCAACAAACTATCATACAAGTGCGCTATCTGCACCAAACTGAGATTCACCGAGCGCAATAAAACTATTCAAAAGTTACACAGATGAGAAATTGCGTTTTTTGCAGCAATGACAAACGACAACAGTTACTAGAAAATTTTTCTATCAAAATTGTCGTACAAGGTGGCTATTTGAAAAAAACTGTGGCGAACCAAAGTGCAATACAGCTATTTAAAAGTTATACGGATAATAAAAGGTGGGTTTTGCACCAATGAAATACACCTGCAGTTACTAGAAAATTTCTGTATCCTAATATAAGTACAAGGTGGCTCTTTGAACAAAACTGGGCTGCGCCAAAGTGAAAAACAGCTATTTAAAAGTTATACGGATAAGAAAAGGTGAGTTTTGCACCAATGAAATACACCTGCAGTTACTAGAAAATTTCTGTATCCTAATATAAGTACAAGGTGGCTCTTTGAACAAAACTGGGCTGCGCCAAAGTGAAAAACAGCTGTTTAAAAGTTATACTGATAATAAAAGGTGGGTTTTGTACCAATGAAATACAATAGCAGTTACTAAAAAAATTCTGTATCCTAATATAAGTACAAGGTGGCTCCTTGAACAAAACTGGGCTGCGCCAAAGTGAAAAACAGCTATTTAAAAGTTATACGGATAAGAAAAGGTGGGTTTTGCACCAATGAAATACACCTGCAGTTACTAGAAAATTTCTGTATCCTAATATAAGTACAAGGTGGCTCTTTGAACAAAACTGGGCTGCGCCAAAGTGAAAAACAGCTATTTAAAAGTTATACAGATAAGAAAAGGTGGGTTTTGCACCAATGAAATACACCTGCAGTTACTAGAAAATTTCTGTATCCTAATATAAGTACAAGGTGGCTCTTTGAACAAAACTGGGCTGCACAAAATAAAAGGTACAATTTCACCTCAGGTGCGAGGTGTGCTGGCCAAAAACTGGTAAAAAAAAGCCATTTCAATGCAGGTTCAAAGCAGAGCCTGGGCTGCACAATATGCACTCTCCTTTCAAAAGCCTGCCTGCCTGTCTGTCTGTGTTCGCTCGCAACCCCACCCCCACCCCTTGCGGCTGTACAGCGCTAGGTGCTTCTTTAAAAGTCTCTGTCTAACTATATTCCAATGTTCACAGCTAAAAGCATAGTTGTCTGTATGAATAAAGAGAAGAACTGTGTCTCTGAGCTGAGCTGTATAGAGAGAGACCTAGCACACTTCCTGCTCTAGTGAGAGACACTGAAACACTAATGATGAACAGGAAACGCTGTTCTATGCAAAACGAGGTTATGTGATTTTTCCAGTCAATGACAACCATACACATCACAATCATGCTGATTTGCTGGCCGCCAAAATGATAGGAAGCACCGAAAATGGCACGATAGTAATAGATTATCTGCAGATTGTCACCTAAAATATCGCCTGATCGGAAATTTCCGATCAACCTAAAAATCATACCGATTTCAACTTTGTCGATTATAATCGCTCATCCCTACTCATGTTTGATGTTTATGTTTCTCTGTTTCTTTACTTTCCTTTTTCTTCTTTTATTTTCCCAGTGGATAATGCTCTCGTAAGGTATTCAAACAACTTCTCAAAATGCTTAATCCTTATTCCGCTATTCCTGAGGTTCCAATCTGCAGCTCAGAAACATTTTTATTACTCTCAATATGGCTCTTAAAATACGTACATTAAATGTTAATGGGTTGAATTCCCCGTTCAAGCGTTCCATGTTATGGAGAGACGTTCTTAAATCCAGTGCAGAGATTACCTGTATCCAGGAGACTCATTTAACTCCTGCTGATGCCGTTAGGCTAAAACATAAGTCCTGTTCGCATATTTATCAGGCTAATGCACCAACTAAAAAAGCTGGTGTGGCTATCTTAATTAAAAGCTCCCTTTCCTTCCGTCATATTGATACTATTCTAGATCCTGATGGCAGATATATTATTCTCATTTGTGAATTAAACTCCAAACTTTATACCTTGGTATCCCTATATGCCCCCAACTACAAACAACTTCTCTTTATAAAAAAAAGTTCTCTCCATTGCTAGGAACGTGAGGAGGGGAGGCCTTATAATTTGTGGTGACTTTAACTCAATCATAAACAAGGAGCTTGATAGATCCACACCCCGTACTTCCCACACTCAGGATTTAAACTCCCTGCTGTTGGAAGAAGATCTCCACGATATATGGAGATACATTCACACCACAGAAAGGGATTATACCTTTTATTCTAACCCTAAATCGGTTCATACACGTATAGACTTTTTTCTAGTAGACAGACATGTTTTAGAACAGGTCTCATCCTCAGACATTGGCTGCATTACCTGGTCAGACCACGCTCCAGTAGACCTTGTGCTTAAAAATCCCTCACACACGGCCAAAACATCTATGTGGCGATTAAACAACTTCCTGCTAAAAAATCCATCCAATGTCCAGTTTATTAAGTCATGTCTACAGGAATATTTTTCGCTTAATTCTTTTTCTGTGCCCTCTCCTTCCACTCTGTGGTGTGCCCATAAGGCGTACATACGTGGAATCATTATGCAAACTGCATCTAAAGAAAAGAAACTCCGCCAATCCAAACTAAACTCTATTCTCTCTGATATGAAAAAGGTGGATACTGAATTCAAAACAAATCCATCTCCTGCTGCCAAAGATTCCTTATTTAACCTCAAAAACCAGTTATGGTCCCTCTATCTTTTCCAGTATGAGCATAATCTTAACAAAATTAAATGGAGCTTTTTTTAATTTTTTTTTATTTTTTTACTCATTAAATTTTTTATTGAAGAAAATTTTGTTTACAGAGGAAGAAAAACAGGACATAGTCCAGAATATAACCTAAACAAAAACAGGTAGAACAATAACAAGCCATGTAGTACTAGGAAATTAAAAGCAAAGCATCATGCATGATAAACAAAGCAGATAAGTCTACATCTTTAAAACCACAGTTTATCTTTTTATATAAGGAATGTAAGTAAATTCTAAATAACAGTACAAAGGTAAGGAAGTAATCATAGAGCATTAATTAGCAAAAGTCTAGCTCATCCAAATCTCCCACTTTCGTCTCTGTTTCGACACTAAGTGGGGGTGAGTTATGAGATTCAATTCGCTGTGAAATTGCATATTAACCCTATTGACATCCTCTATGAAGTTTGGTGTGAGGGATGACTTCCAATAACTAGCAATGATGAGTCTGGTAGCAATTAAAATATGTTGAATCACCGTTGATAAGAATAAGGAATTTCATCTATACCAATGTCTAATAATGCAAGTTCTTGTGTAAGAATGAATTGTGGACAATATAATTGCTGAATCAAACCCTCTACCCTGATGCATAAAGTTGTAATCACTGGCTTTACCACCACCATATGTGACAAAGAACCACTATACCGCATTCCTCCACACATCTTAGAAGATGCTGGGAAGATATGGGCAGTTTGAACTGGAGTAAGATACCACCTAGGGAATCTTCCTTGAAGGGCCAAGTGATTAATGCACTTTGAGACTTAGAGGTTGAGATCGCCCCCTTTAAAACCCATTCCTCCTCCCGGGAAAAGGGTTTTAGACATCTCCACTTCCCATTTGAGCATGTAGTCTAGTTTAACATTCCCAACTACATCCGTTAACGTAGTGTAGGCTGCCGAAAGGCCCCTTAACAAGGCATGGTTATCCAATAGAAATAATGGAAGGGGATCTGGGCAATGTAGACGAAAAGCGGGTAAGGAAAAACTGAAATGCTTTAAATTGCAGATAAACATAGAACTGTGATTAGGTAAAGAGAACTGGGAAGCAAGATCCTAAATGTCCTAAAAACCCCTTCAGAAAATAGTCCCCAAGCCCCCAAACTCCTTTTGGAAAATCCAAGGCTCTAACTGATGTCGCAATAGCTCCATATAACAGAGACGGGGGGATTATCTCCTACTAAATATGTATTTTAACGTTTTCCCCGCTATATGTTTCGCCACACAGCAAGCAAATGTTGGGTGTTAGCCAGGAGTAGTGAGAAGAGGGAGTTGGGGATATCCTAATAAAGTTGCCATAAGTCCTTAACAAGCCCGAGGATAACAAACACATTTTCAATATGTGTCCAACGTGAAAATGAGGGACATTCCAAGGAAAAAAGGGCCGGTTCCAGAATAGAGGAAATTTTATATGCCTATAGAATAGGACAGCCCATCCCTCCTTGCGTTTTGGGAGATAAAGATACTGTTTCCGAAAGCAAGGATTTTTAAGACCCCCAAATGAACTTTAAAATCAGGTTGGGGTTTCTGCAACAGTGCCGTAGGAATTGATAAAAGGAAGAGCTGGTTTCTAGGTATAAAAACTAAGGAAGAAGAAGCATCTTATTTAAAGGGTTTATTCTAGCTATCCATGACAGAGAAAAACTCCCAAATGTTAGTCACCTCAGCAGATAGTGATGATACAACCCCACCCAATTCTGTTCAATGGTTTGGAAAGGTCTGGAAAAATTTTAACTCCTAGAAACACAATATATGAGTCCGACCATGTAAAATTTAAAAAAGAGCAGTTGGATGAATCCGGAGGGGCAATGTATGGCAAAATGGTTTGATTTATTTAAAATTTAGTTTTATACAGGACACCTCAGCATAAAAGTGGATAATCTAGTAAAGCCGACTGAAATGTCCGTTTTTTTGGCACATAATAAGAACTCGTCTGTGTACAAACTGCTTTATTGCTAACCTGGCAATATCAACACCTGCAATTAAGGAAGATAACCTTATCATCTCTGCCAAGGGCTCAATACATAAATCGAAAATCAATGGTGAAAGCGAACATCCCTGCCTAGTACCATTAGAGATATTAAAGGACTGTGACAAAAAGCAGAGGAGTAACGGTAAACAGAAGGCGAGGTGTATAATGAGGTAATTGCCGTAAAGATTGGACCAGATAATCCAAATTTAAGGAGGACCTCTCGTAAGTATGCTCAACTATTGCGATCAAATGCCTTTTTTCCATTGGCAATCATTTTTGCAAAAAGTTTAATTTTCCGAATTAAGCAAGGAAATCGGTCTATAATTTGACATTATGGGCGACATGTATGAACGGGCTTTACGCCTGTTTTTTGGCCAATACTGCGCCTCCCGGCCCGAATCCCCCTGTCAGACGCAGGGATGCAGTGTTAGGTGCAGTGTTCGCCACTTTCAGCTGCGCCCCGCAGGCAATGGGCGCGGTGTGGGCGCGGTGTAGGCGTTCCGGGGCGGGACGCGGCGCGCTCGAAAACGCCGAGGCATGTACGATCGCGAGTCGGCAAAGCGAGGCGCAGTGCAGCGCTCGGCAGCTCCGACAGTCAGACCTGGTGTATTTTGGTCTAAATGCTCCGGCGGCGGCAAAGTGAAGCAGGATCGGAACATGCGAGGAAGCAGATAGAAGATCGCGACAGAAATCTCGGCGCTCAGCTCCGTGCAGCAGGAGTATGAATCCGAAAAAGTCGCCTTTATAAAGACGGAAAACAGTGTCAGAAAAGAGCTGAACCTCAAAAATAAACATAATTTTAAAAAAAATCACTTTCCAAAAATCTAGAACGGCGCAATATCAAGAAATCGGATATTGGAAATTGCCGGGAAATACAGTAATTCAAATTCTGAAAGCTATTCTCATTGGTCGGCATAAACCTGCCAATCAGAATAGGAGAGACAGTGAACCATTAAAACCTATGGAGAACGATTGACCAATCAGAATCAACGGTGGGACAGTTCAAAATACAGTAAAAATGCAGAAAAGAGCTGATTGGTTGAGCTAGCGGGGGCTTGGCTATCTCGGCCAATCAGAATAGGAGCGACAAAGACCCATTATAGCCTATGGAGAATTTTGAACCAATCAAAATGAACTACAAGTATTAATAGCTGAAGAAAAATATGACATAGTGGGGATAACTGAGACATGTCTGGATGAGAGCTACGACTGGGCGGTTAACTTATAGGGTTACAGTCTATTTAGAAGAGATCGTAAAGACCGAAAGGGGGTGGTGTATGTCTCTATGTAAAATCCTGTCTGAAGCCAACACTGCGGGAAGATATAGGTACAGGTAATGAACATGTGGAATCATTATGGGTAAATATACATGGGGGTAACAATAACAATATAATACTAATAGGGGTCTGCTATAGGCCCCCAAATATAACAGAACCCATGGAAGATGTACTCCTCAGGCAAATAGATGAGGCGGCTATAACTATCCAGACATCAATTGTGAATCTGAAACCTGTAGCTCTCATAAAGGAAACAGTTTTTGTCATAACTAATGATAATTACCTTTGCCAAATGGTGCAGGAACCGACTAGAGGAAAGGCCCTTCTAGACCTAATATTAACTAATAGACCTGACAGAGTAACAAAGGTTCAGGTTGAGGGGAACCTAGGAATAGTGACCATAATATAATAAATTTCCGTTTATATCCTTCAATAGAGTTTTTTGGAAAGGAGCCACAAAAACTGAATTTTAGAAGGCTAATTTTATTCTGCTTAGGGAGGCCCTAAACCGTA
>JAODAL010050314.1:0-27493 GCA_025379985.1 Phyllomedusa bahiana
CGATTCTCGATTTAAGCCAACGCAACGTTCAACATAAATGGGTTAAAATAAATTTTCCTAAATGCGGTTTTGAATTTTAAGGGGGTAGTTTCTTAGATGAGGTCATTTATGGGGGTTTTAAACTACAGGTCAATCAAAGTCTTGTTAAAAATGGATGGTCCCAAAAAAAATTATTTGAAAATTTTGTTAAAAAATTTTAAATTATACTAAATATCTAAGCCCCCAAAATGTCGAAAAAAAAAAAAAGGGGCTTTTAAAAAAAAAAGATCCCAAATACACGCATAGGGTGATGCTAGTTTAAAAACTATTTTGAGGGGAAAAAACGTCTTACTTAGAAATTTTTGAATTTTAAAATTTGGGAAAAATTTTTCAATTTTTCACGTTTTTTTGATATTTTTCACAAATAAACAAGCATTTTTTGGCCCAAAAAATTTTTACTATCTTAAAGCACAATGTGTCACGGGGGGGAAAAAAAATTTTGTTTACATGGATGGTTAAATTCAAAAAGTTATTCTCATTAAAGTGACAACGACGATTTAAAAATGGGGCTCTGTCAGTAAGGCCAAAACTGGCTCCAGCGGTAAGGGGTTAAAGTCAGACCGGGCAGGGGCACTGTGCAGGTGGTGTAGGCAGGGAGGCATAGTAGGCCCCTAAAATCAACTCCTCTGGTGGGCACCTAAGGCACCTCAGTCCAACATTGTTCCTGGCTCAATATTGTGATATACTTGTCCTACATATGACAAAAAGGGATTGAGATGTTTAAACAGTTAAACTTTTTGAATCACTGCCCCCGGGCGCCGCCGCTATACGCCGCCGCCCCGATCGTTGGGTCCTAAGCCGTACCAGTCGCTAAGCTATGGTTTAGCGGCTTGGCCCCTTGGGGGCAAAGGCGCGGTGGGGACTAATGTATGTGCGTCGCCGGACGCAATACGTTAGATGCTTCAGGGTGCAGAGAGCCCGCGGGTATTCGTGGCGCACAGGAGGGGCACCCCCAGGGGCTGGGTATCCGGCCCGGCGGGGCCCCGGTGACGTCACCCCGCTAAAAGAAAAGCCCGGGGGAACCGAAGCGCAGCACGCGGGGGGGGAGCGAGGTCAGGTAAGTGCGTCAGGGTATTATTTTAATTGGCTATTCATGTGGGGGTCTATTTTTTTACTGTTTTATGTGCGGGGGGGGGCTGTTATTATTTTTATATGGCGGGGAGGGGGGTTTTATCTATTGTTATTTGTGAGGGAGGGGGTTGTTATCATTGTTTATTGCGGGAGGGGGGCTGTTATCTATGTTTTATTGAGGGGGGGGGGGTGTTTCTTTTTTTTTATATGTGAGGGGGGGGGGCTATTATCTTTTGTTATATGTGCAGGGAGGGGGGGCTGTTATCTATTGTTATATGTGCAGGGGGGGGGGGCTGTTATCTTTGTTTATGTACAGGGGGGGGCTTTTATCTATTGTTATTTGTGGGGGGGGCTGTTATCTTTTGTTATATGTGCAGGGGGGGGGGGTGTTATTTTGTTTATGTCAGGGAGGGGTTTATCTTTGTTATATGGCAGGGGGGGGGGATATTATCTTTTGTTATATGTGCAGGGAGGGGGGCTGTTATCTATTGTTATATGTGCAGGGGGGGGGGCTGTTATTATTGTTATATGTACAGGGGGGCTTTATCTATTGTTATTTGTGCAGGAGGGGGGTTTTTATCTATTGTTTATGTGCAGGGGGGGGGGTGTTATCTATTGTTATATGTGCAGGGGGGGGGGCGAATTATATCGTTTTATATGTGCAGGGGGGGGGGTGTTATCTTTGTTATATGTGCGGGAGGGGGGCTGTTATCTACTGTTATATGGCGGGGAGGGGGGCTGTTTATTGTTTTGTGCAGGGGGGGGGCTATTACTATTGTTATATGGCAGGGGGGGGGCATTTTTCTTTGTTATATGTGCGGGGGGGGGCAAATTTTTATTTATACGGGGGAGGGCTATAATTACCTAATATGTGCTGTGGGCCCATAACTAAAAAATTTATAACGTGCTGTGGGGCCTATAAGTATCTATTTCCCTGTGGGGGCCCTTTAAGTATTTTTATGCGGGGGGAACCTAAACCTCCCTTTTTATCTGCTGGGGGACCTAAACCTGCCATATACTGCTGGGGGCCCTTTAACCTGTCTTTATACCTGGGGGGGACTAAACCTCCCTTATACTGCTGGGGGCCTAAACCTGGCTATATACCTGCTGGGGGACCTAAACTGCCTTATACCTGGGGGGGACCTAAACCCTGCCTATATCCCTTTCTGGGGGACCTAAATGCCTATATACCACGGGGGGCCAAAAACTTGCCTATATACCTAGGGGGATCCAAAAACCTGCCTTATACTGGGGGGGAATATAAAACTACCCCCCTACCTACTGGGGTTTTTAAAAAGTATATAACCACCTACTAGGGCTAAAATTTTTGGGGGGGGCCCCTTTTTCCCCAAATGGGGGACAATTTTATGCGTGTGAAGTCGCTAAAGTCTTTTAAGCCGGTTGTTGGGCCTCAGCTAAGTCAGTTGATAAGGTTGCATCGGATCCGCGGATCCAGTCGGTTGAAAAAGCAGTTTAAAGGGCCCTTAAACGATTGTTAAGCCCTTAGCAACGCTCCCCGGGGGCTAGACATACTCTGTGTTACTGTAAAGGGAAAACTGTGTGATATAAAAACTGGTTGTGTCGTTTTGTGGTTGCGATATTACAAACAGGTTTGGTCAGGTAGCCTCTGTGACATCATAGAAGGGTTTCAGCTGTGACATCACAAGTGGGGTGTTATGTAAGCTTGAAAGAGTATGGTAAACCTCTTTGTAGGCCAGTAAACACAGCTTTGCTACATAAAGCTAGAGAGAATACTAAAGATACCACTTTCCTATGTGATATGACAAGGGCCCCATTTTCAAAATGTTAATTTCAAAAATTTTCTTTTTTGCCCCAACAAAACCCGAGATCATCGTTCATTTCATATACTGCTTTGGAAAAATGAAAGCTGACCTCTGATTGATTGCTATGGGCATTAAAGACAGTTTTACTGTTAGTGTTGATAAATAAGGTCCTTTATATTCAAGTTGCATTAACAAGTAGTGCATTGTTTATGGACTGTAATATTTCTCAAAAACTAGGTACTGCAAGATGATTCTTACAAGTCCTCCAACGCAGTCTGTGATCTTCACGGTGCAGGACCTTCCAGTACAGTTCAATATCACATTTGTCTAGTTTGGCTTCTATTCATCACACCACTCTGCTCTATGTCTATGTCACACCACTCTGAGTCTATTTTGCTCTTGGAAGATTAGGCGTGTATTAAGAGTAACCCTGCTCCTGGTTATTGAGAAAAATTATGTATCAAAATTCACCTACAGTTACTCACAGACAGGGGTGTATGCAAGGGTGTGGTTACACAGTTGTATCTGCCCCATTTGTACCTTTCCAAACCTTGCTACCATTCCAGATCCAGTGAAAAATTATTGGATTTTAGTGGCTGACCCACTCTCCTGGAGGTCAGCTGCATGTCCCAGGAATCCTGGGCATATTGTTTGGATCACCAGGTAAGTGCCATTTCTCAACTATATGCACATCCTCAGGACATGTATGCAGTTGAAAACTATATTGGAGAAGAGCCCACTGCCTCCAATTACTCTTTTACACCACAGGCTTCTTCAGAACTGCAGCTTATATAAGGTTGTGAGAAGCTGATGAAGTAAATTCCCTATGCTGAGTTATGTCTACTCTATTATCCTCGTAGATTGTAAGCCATTTTGAGCTGGGTCCTCTCTCCCTTTGTGCCAGTTGTAAGGGCATTCTTTGTCACCATTGTTTCTTGTTTGACATGTTATGTATGTAACCCCTCCTCCCCCGGAACTATTGGAGCTTTAAAATAAATACTACTACTACTAATAATAATAATAATAATATGGGTCCGTCAAGGTTTCATTGCCGTTTCCGCTGAGGTACATGCATTAACGGAGAGTGAACCCACCCTAAGCCTGACACTACGATCACAGTTACTCTATACACCTATTAATTTATACGTCAAATCTGGTACTTTGACCTCTTGAGTATACAGTCATTGTCTATCACCCATGACAGTTCAGATTGTAAATGACAGAGGCAGCCTGACTGCCAGCATTGGAATTACTTTAAAAGTGGCTAAACAAGGCATAAACTGAAGGCAGCTGTCTTATTGATTGATGTCTCTACAATGAGCAGCAAATTCTCACTGAGCATATGACCCCACAGCTGGGATTTTCTACCAGTCTGTATTCCACACTTTCTGCCTCAAACCTTCATATGTATCGGCTGTTGTTTCATTATTGCACATGCTCATGTCCTATGCTATTATTATGATTGTTCATTTTGTATCCGGTATTCATATTTAGGGTATGTTCACACGGCGTTTTTTGAAGTGTAGAATTAATTTCTAAAATCAGCTTCCAAAACGGCTTAAGAAATGCCTCATTAGAGGAGTATTTAGAAGGGTTTTTGAAGCGTATTGTGAAAAATCCTATCTCCATTGTTGACTATGGAGATTTTACAAAAGAAAAACACC
This sequence comes from Phyllomedusa bahiana, assembly GCA_025379985.1. Lineage (NCBI taxonomy): Eukaryota > Metazoa > Chordata > Amphibia > Anura > Hylidae > Phyllomedusa > Phyllomedusa bahiana. Next base: position 4,559 of record JAODAL010050314.1, read on the forward strand.
TCAAGAATTGACGTCACTTATTTTTACAGCCGTAATTGTGTCCAAAAAACGGCTGGCAATTCTGCATGTGAAATATGCTTTGTGTCATATTTTACAATGTATTCAATGAAAGAAGATTTTAAGCTCTGATGCTGATTTTGGGCCCTTTTTCAGTACTTAAAAAGCGCTAGAAAACGGCCCAGAGAATACTGTGTGAACTTACCCTAAAATACTCCTGGAGGCTGTTAGAGAAAAAAAAACATCATTCACTGCTCATACAATATTACCATGCAGTCAGTGCCCAAGTGCTACATTCATACAGTTAATACCCACATAAAACCTCCAAAGGGTTCCCAAATAAAAGGGTAATATAAAATACAAGAAATTACAGCAGTGCCACTAGAGTGTACAAAGGGTTTAGTGATATTGAAGGAAGGACATAACACTGCATACAAACAACCATGCCATGGTTTAGTGCAAATTTCATAATTCAGGAACACATAATTGAATAAGAATGCAAATCTCCACTTTGAATGAAGATGTGGTGAATACACTCTTATTAATTTCAATAAGAGATTTAAGCACAAGTGTGCATGGTGCTAGGATGTATTTAGAACTTCAATTAAAATAAATAGATCAGTTCTGCACACTTATCTGTCTCAAAATAGGTGAGGTCCGATTACCACACATTGTGGTATTCTATTGATATTCAAAATGTATGTGGCGGTAAAACCTCTTTTAGTACTAGGATGATGGAAAACAGAAGCCAAAAAGGTATAACTTCCTGGACAGGTAGTGTTCCACTGTTAAAAATACATGACAAACATAAATTAAAAATACGCAATGTTTTGTGGATGCATAATTTTTACAGGCAAAATACATATTTTTAAAACCCCTTTAAATGCCCTTCTTTTTTGGACTTTGGGCTTTTTCCCTCCCCTTTCTGTTTCAAAGAAGTTGGGAGAAAGAAGGGGGTTTGCCTACATAAAATGTGAGGTGAAGCCATCAGAGTCCGGGGGGATTCTGTGATGTCCCCGCATTTATATAAGTCCGGGCGCGACGCTGGGAGCTCATACCGCCTCACTGTCTGAGTGGGAAAGGTGCTGCCGGGGTTATGATATTCATACAAAAAACTTTTTTTTATACAGGTTTTTGGGAGGGTGTCACAGCTTGTCTCGTACTGCTTCTCTTAGTTTAATTTGATTTTTTGGGGTTTGGAAATGAAGTCCAGGTGCGTCAATGGGTGCATATTAAATTTAATGTATCTGCTCAGTTCTTCAGCCTTTTAAAATCAAGGGTTATTAAGCCTGTTTCTGTTGTATTCAGTTAAAGAAACAGCGCTTTTACAATCCAAATACCACTTAATTTTTGGTTGCTCATTTCTTTTGCACAATTTAGATCCAGGGGTTAATTAAGCGTTGTTCTGCTGTTGTGGTCACTAAAAGAAACGTTCTTTTTCACCGCCAAAGAAGAAATTTTGCCTGTAGCATTATTCATAACCGAAGGTTAATTACAAGTTTTTCTGTTGTTCTGTACCGTAAAATACACGCCATTTTAACACGCTACAAAGCTGGTAATTTTTGGTTGCTCATGTCTTTTGCGCAATTTAGCTTCAGGGATTAATTAAGTGTTGTTCTGCTGTTGTGGTCACTAAAAGAAACGTTCTTTTTCACCTCCAAAGAAGAAATTTTGCCTGTAGCTTAATTCATAACCGAAGGTTAATTACAAGTTTTTCTGTTGTTCTGTACTGTAAAATACACGCCATTTTAACATGCTACAAAGATGGTAATTGTTGGCAGCATATTTCTTTTGCACAATTTACATCCAGGGGTTAATTAAGCGTTGTTCTGCTGTTGTGGTCACCAAAAGAAACGTTCTTTTTCACCGCCAAAGAAGCAATTTTGCCTGTAGCATAATTCATAACCGAAGGTTATTTAAGCCTGTTTGTGCTTTTATATTCAGTAAAATACACAGTGTTTTTAAACGGCACATACAAGTAAATTTTTCCTGGCCATTTGTGGGCGCAATTAAATCCAAGGGGGTTACCCAAGCTTGTTATGGGTTAAATTTGGATTTCAAATACAGGGTGTGTATATGATGAAGATATCATTTTACAGTTTATCTTCATCAAACAGAGTCTGTACATTTTTTGAACAAACAGTATGTCAGACAGGGGTGGCAGGCTCTTCACCTGCGAGTGGCAGTGGCACAAACATTCCTGGAGCAGGCCCAGGTCGGCAGCACAGCAAGGGGAACGTCGCAGCAGGGGTCACTCGGTGAGGCCACAACTGCCGCTGTCATCTAGCGGCCATGTCTTGTTCAGCAACCCAATGGTTCTTGATTGGTTGACTAGGTCATCCACTTCCTCCCAAATTACATCTGACAACCTCAGCCAAGAGTCGGTGGGAACGTCAGACACAACCCTTAGTTGGCATGGCCCAGGAGTGGGTCAGCGGCCATCACCTGTCCTCAACCCGCCTCTGTCCCATCCGGTTCCCTCAGCCAGAGATCTACTATGTGGTCTGGGCTCAGCGCCACTATATAGCGAGGATGAACAATTTGAGGAGGGCAGTCAGCGGCTACTTGGCAGCGAAGAAATGGGGCCAATATCCCCTGCTTTTTGCAATAGCGGCAAAGTATAGATGTGGAGAGTGGCATGGGAGGTCATGTTGTGAGGGGTCAGCCTCTTTTATACCAAGACCGGTGATGAGGACAGCAGTGACGATGAAACACAAATGATGATGATGTAGCTGACCGCACTTGGGAGCCGGGTGAAGCAAGGGTTCCCACCTTTCATAGGAGAAGAGGGCGACAGCTTGCGCTTTCAGGCAGCGGCGCAGCCAGCAAGTGGGTTGTGTCGCCATGAGTCAGCAGGGTAGTAGCAGTGTGAGGTCAGGAGCCAAGCGGCTACGGGGTAGAAAACCCACTTCGCAAGTCCAAGAAAGTAGCAGCACAGGGGCTCAGTGAGGCACCGGTGGTAGTAGTCACTCAGTGCGGAGCGTTGGCGGTAAAATCAGATACTCGGGGGTGTGGCAGTCTTTGCTAAAACACCGGAGGAGCCGAATATGGGTATATGTAGAATCTGTGGGCAGAAAGTGAAGCGTGGCCAGGGAGATAACGTTGGCCCCAAGGCCCTTCGTCAACACATGCAGCATCACCATCCGGTGGCCTGGGAGAAACGTGGCTCAGAAGTGGTGGTCCATCCTGTCGCCACAGCAACAGCAGCAGCAGCGCCCAGTGGCACGCATGCCATTGCAGCCAGTCAAGGCTCCACCACCATTGCAAAAGGGAGCTGTTTCTCTTTGCCACTTTCTCCCGGTCCAGATGTTCCTGCTCCTCGCTTCTCATGGCGCCAGCAGTCGTTCAGCGAGGCGATTGCAAAGAGACAACAGTATGCGTCCAACCATCCTAAGGTTCAGAAGCTGACCGTGCTCCTGTCCAGGTTGTTGATACTGCAGTCCCTCCCTTTCCAAATGGTGGACTCTGCACCGTTTAGAGAACTAATGTCTTGTGCCGAGCCGAGATGGAGCGTTCCAAGCCGTAATTTCTTTTCCAAAAAAGCAGTACCAGCACTTCATAAATATGTAGAACAGAAGGTGGGCAAGTCCTTGAGCTTATTGGTTTGTTCCAAGGTGCATGGCAGCGCGGACGTCTGGAGCTATAACTACGGTCAGGGCCAGTACATATCCTTTACGGCCCACTGGGTGAATGTGCTTCCTGCCCAGGCACACCAACAACTTGGACAGGAGTCGACTCTTTCTCCTCCACGTTGTCAAACTGCGGCTCCTGCGCCAATGTCCGCCTCCTCCTTTTCCTCCCCCCCCCCATTCGCCTCCAAAAGTACTGCCCCATTTTTACCACTGTGTGGGGCACAGGGGTGCACCAGTTCTACACCGGGCTTGCCTGGGCGAACGAAGTCAAAAGGGGAGGAACTGCCCCGCGTCATGCAGAAAGAAAATCGATGTGTGGTTTTTTCCGCCCCACTGCAATTTGGAACCATGGTGACGACAAGGGGAGTAACATGGTGTCCACGCTGCACCGGGAGGGATGGTCTTGGCCCCGCATGGCACATTGTAAATTGGCTGGAAAAAGGTTTTTTTCCCGAAGTTAAAACGATCTTCAGAAGATTCTGAAAAGGCCCGGAAACTGTGCAGGGAATTTATCCATTCCTACAAAGCCAGGAACACCCTCCTTGAGTTTCAGCGGCAAAAACGGCCTCCCCCAAACACACTCTGATATGCAATGTTTCCACCCGTTGGAATTACACCCGCACATTTTTGGACCGACTGTATGAAAAGAGAAAAGCCATTAACGATTTTTTGATGATCCAGGCGGACAGGAGTACTCCCCTATGTAACTTTGTTGTCAGCCAGTGGCAGCTAATGCGTGGACACCTGCCGTTTGTTGAGGCCATGTGAGGAGGCCACGTTATTTGTCAGTCCCCAGGACTACGGGATGAATAACGTCATTCCACTGCTTCATGTCCTGGAACAGATGCTGAAAAATCTGTCTGGGCAGGGGACTGGAAAACGTGTCGACAAACATCTCACGGCCACATGAGTCCGGTGGGGACTGACATGGAGGAGGAGGAGGAGGACATTGGAGCAGAAGCATTGTCTGGTGAAATGAGTGGATTTTCTACCCAGGTGACAAGAGAGGAGGAGCGGGAGCAGCTCGAGGAGGTAGATGGAGATAAAGGAAGATGAGGAAGATGAGCCGCAAGCACCGTGGCAGTATACAGTGGAGATGGAGGCAGGGAGCCCCTCGTAGTCACTTGTGCAGATGGCCCACAGCATGCTGATTTGCCTGGCTATTTGACAGCCAAATAGTCACCATCCGGCAGGGGGAAATGACTTCCTGGTTCTCCACCCTATTGGACCCTCGCTACCGGTCCAAAAATGGGAGCCTTTTTCCCAGCTGCTGAGAGGGAGGAGAAACTCCAATACTATAGGGAAATCCTCCGTAGTCAGCTGGCAGCTGCCTATGTGCAGCATCGTCCCCCCCCTGACAGGTCTAAACCGGGGGGTTCTTTCAGCGCTGACTACTACTGCCACGGTGCTGGGGGAAGGTGGGGGGGTAGGAGCAGTACCAGCTCCATCAGCAGCAACCTAAGTCTGGAGTCACTGATGAGCAGCTTCGTTCACCCGCCTAGTGAGGAGGGCAGTCGCCAGCAGCAGCAGCGCCTGGAGCAGACCCTGAACCAACAGGTGATGGCCTACTTGAACAGCACTCTGCCACCCCAGTTAGAGGATCCGCTGGACTACTGGGCAGCCAACTGGATGTTTTTGGCCCGCAACTTGCCGAGTCTGCAGTGGAGAAGCTGTGCTGCCCGGCCAGTAGTGTGGCATCAGAGTGGGTGTACAGTGCGGCGAGGGCCATCGTTACCCCAAGGAGAACCCGCTTGTCCACGGGAAATGTGGAACGACTGACCTTTGTCAAGATGAATCAGGCGTGGATCGGCCAGGATTTCCACACACCAATGCCTTAGGCGTCAGACTACATCAGCCATGATGCCTCACCCAAACTGTGATAAATGAGTCTGGGTTCAAACTACCTGCCTCAGCCACTAATCTGATGCCGCCACCCGCCTGATGCCACACATCTGCTGCCAGTTTCTCCATCTGCTTACCACCATCTTTACCAGGGACTGGTATTGCCACCCACCTCCACACTCTGTCATTGTGCCACTCTATGACCTCATGCTGCTTCTGCTGTTGCTGGTGCCGTGACATCCACACTGTGTTATTGTGCCACTCTCTGACCTCATGCTACTGCTGCTGTTGTTGCTGCTGCGGTCACTTCCACATTCTGTCATTGTGCCACTCTCTGACTTCATGCTGTTGCTCCTGCCGTCACCTCCACTCTCTGTTATTGTGCCACTCTGTGGCCTATTCTTGTTTGTGCCACCTCCACTCTCTGTCATTGTGCCACTCTGTGACCTCATGCTGCTGCTGTGGCTGCTGCCGTGCCCTCCACACTGTGTCATTGTGCCACTCTCTGACCTCATGCTGCTGCTGTGGCTGCTGCCGTGACCTCCACACTCTGTCATTGTGCCACTCTGTGGCCTACTCCTGTTTGTGTCACCTCCACACTCTGTCATAGTGCCACACTCTGACCTCATGCTGCTGCTGTGGCTGCTGCCGTGACCTCCACTCTTTGTCATTGTGCCACTGTCTGACCACATGCTGCTGCTGTGGTCACCTCCACACTCTGTCACTGATGTTGCCACCTGAACCCTCAGCTTGTTTTTTTCCAGCTGTTGCTGCCATGACTTTATCAGGCTACATTCCCGCTTCAGTTTTTTTGGTCAGTTTTGCCCTCTTAAGTGCTCAGGGAATTTTATAGTGAAGCGATTCTAAGAGCGGCGGCAGTCATATGCATGTCATACTAAAACACAACATTGTATGAAGACCAAACCAAGCTCCCTCTGCATATTTAAGCATGGCACAACGTTCTACAGCACCCTGCAGGCTCTGTGCAGCCTGGAAATAGCTGGTTTGTAATGTGATTCGTCCCAAAGCAATTCGGACCGAAACGAATTTTGACGGAAAATTTGGCGAAGTCACCGAATCGAATTTTTGAGAACTTCGCCCATCTCTAGTATGGATCTCATTGGCTGCAAAAATCACGTGACCTCGTTTTATCTATGCTGCTACATTTCCTGTTTGAGCTCATACTCTGTCTATCACACTTCACAGCAGGACTTCTCTCTCAGCATTTAAACAAATAGCTGTTCTCACAGCTCTGATAGTCTCTTCTAATATAAGAAACCATCCACCTACCGCTTAGAAAAGAGTTAGATTAGAGAATTTCACTTCTTATTTAGTTAGAGAAAGTTTTAAGGATATCTACTGGTGTGTGTAGCCCCGGGGCTGCGGTGGGGTGGAGGGGTGGGGGGTTGTCAGCAGGAGAGGCTTTTGAAAGGAAGGGAGATATTTTGCAGCTCAGTGTGTTCTGTGATCTTCAATTGAAAAAGCATTGTTTTCTACCACTTTTCTGACCAGCAGACCTCTGCTAGTAGTTGAAATTGTCCCTGCGTTTTCAGTTCTATTGCAATCACTGCATGTCAGTGTTCCAAAAATCTGCTTAACTTATCCCTATAACTTTTAAATAGTTTTACTGAAGTCCATGCGTATGTTTGGCGCAAAGAGCTAAGTTTTACGAATATTGTGTTCTACACATTTCCTAGCAAATTACGCTTGTAGTCAGTGGTACGAAGGCTGCCATATTAATCCATATAATATGTAAATACTCTTATTGCAGTCCGTGCATCTCAGTTTGGCGCAAAGAGTTCAGTTTTACGCATATTGGGCCACATGTATCAAGATCGGCGCGTTGGAGCGCCCGTTTTCGAGCGCTCGAACGTGAAAGCTGCGCCTCATTCAAGTCGGCGCCCGGGGTGCGCTCATACATTCGGTGTAAAGTCCCCTGCACCTCGCCAGTGTGTGAGGTGCATTGCGGAACTTAAGCGCAGAAGGACTGCGCCTAACATGTATTCCGATTCCAGACAGGCTGGAAATCTGCGAAAAATCATTAAACATGTAATTGAATAGCAAAACAAGTTGTCTTTGAAATTAATGAATAAATAAAGTGAAAATTCAAAGTTGAATAAAATACATTTCAATGTATAGAAAAAGTTGATCATTTAAAATCAAAGGAAATATATATAAGCTCTCCAAAGAAAGAAATAATAGCTAGAACAGGTCTTAAAAAAAGGGAGAGAATTGAACTAATTTTACATTCAATAAGGCAATATAGATGTTGTACAGATGTGAATTTTGGTCTATTGTTTTAATTAAAAATGAAGATGTCTTTGTTCTTCATTCACATTTTATTCTATTTAGTATGTTCAGCAAGAGCCAGCACAGCACAGGTCTGGCTGGGACCTGTGGTTCTCCAAGCAGGACTTCTATGTTCCCTGGGCTTCATTCTAGACGTATTTACATCCGTATATACACTCACCGGCCACTTTATTAGGTACACCATGCTAGTAACGGGTTGGACCCCCTTTTGCCTTCAGAACCGCCTCAATTCTTCGTGGCATAGATTCAACAAGGTGTTGCAACGATGCTCAATTGGTACCAAGGGGCCCAAAGAGTGCCAAGAAAATATTCCCCACACCATGACACCACCACCACCAGCCTGAACCGTTGATACAAGGCAGGATGGATCCATGCTTTCATGTTGTTGACGCCAAATTCTGACCCTACCATCCGAATGTCGCAGCAGAAATCGAGATCATCAGACCAGGCAACGTTTTTTCCAATCTTCTACTGTCCAATTTCCATGAGTTTGGGCAAATTGGAGCCTCAGTTTCCTGTTCTTAGCTGAAAGGAGTGGCACCCGGTGTGGTCTTCTGCTGCTGTAGCCCATCTGCCTCAAAGTTCGCCGTACTGTGCGTTCAGAGATGCTCTTCTGCCTACCTTGGTTGTAACGGGTTGGTATTTGAGTCACTGTTGCCTTTCTATCAGCTCGAACCAGTCTGCCCATCTCCTTTGACTCTGGCATCAACAAGGCATTTCCACCCACAGGACTGCCGCTCACTGGATGTTTTTCTTTTCGGACCATTCTCTGTAAACCTAGAGATGGTTTGTGCGTGAAAATCCCAGGAGAATCAGCAGTTCTGAAATACTCAGACCAGCCCTTCTGGCACCAACAACCATGCCACGTTCAAAGGCACTCAAATCACCTTTCTTCCCCATACTGATGCTCGGTTTGAACTGCAGGAGATTGTCTTGACCATGTCTACATGCCTAAATGCACTGAGTTGCCGCCATGTGATTGGCTGATTAGAAATTAAGTGTTAACGAGCAGTTGGACAGGTGTACCTAATAAAGTGGCCGGTGAGTGTATGTCCGTAAAAACATCACCAAATTTGGCTAAAATAATGATCTATTAGCTTATAATTAATTCCTATGGCAATCAGGATGTAATTCCGGGCCCATTTCACGCCCCTTTATGTTAGGCGCATCCGAAAGTGGCGAAGGTTGCGCCTAACACCGCATCACTGCATCCGACAGTGGATTAGGACCGGTGTGGCGCAGGTTCTGCCAGAAATCGGGCGGAAATCCCGGACATACATGTCGCCCATTGTGTTCTACATATTTCCTAGTAAATTACGCTTGTAGTCAGTGGTGAGAAGGCTGGCATATTAATCCATATAATATTTAAATATTCTTATTGCGGTCCGTGCATCTCAGTTTGGTGCAAAGAGTTCAGTTGTACGCATATTGTGTTCTACATATTTGATAGTAAATTACGCCTGTAGTCAGTGATGCGAAAGCCGGTATATTAATCCATATAACTTTTTAATACTTCTATTTCACTCAGTGTGTCTCAGTTCGGCGCTAATCATGCATTTGTACGATAGTTTGTTGAAAACTATCAATTGCTAGTACTACTGGGCAGTTGAAAATCTCAGGGACTGAAAGAAAAACACTGTTGATTTGGTGTTACGATTCTTCCACCAGACCGCATTTCACAGATATGTGATAGAAACAATTCTGTTTCTAATCCTAGTAGGCTGTTGGAAATTAGAGGGATTTAAGAATAGCTGTGATTTGCCGTTTTTCAATAAGAGACTGTCGAAAAATCTTCCATACCTTTTTAAATTTTTATCTTTCTGAACATGGAGCATACTTCAGGTGGTAAGCGAGCAAAGAGGGGTATAGGACATGGAGGTAGAGGTACGAGAGAAGGTGCTCCTTCCAGTGCTGGCGACAACACGCAAGCCATCGGATCGTCGGTTGCAGGACCGTCAGGCCTGTCATTGTTGGGTCGGTGCCCTGTGAATCTCAGTAACGAACAGCATCGCCAATCTGTTCTTCAGTGGTTAATGCAACCCTCATCCAGCAGTCTTACCTCATCGTCCTCCCAGTCACGGCCACAAATATCGTCATCATCATTGTCAGCATCCGTCCAACATAAAGCAAAGGCAACCCAAATGTCAACAAATGTACCCACCACTGGTGATAATCCATTTTCTGAAGACCTCTTTGATGACAAAATACGGTTGGGGTCATAAAGCACTTCAAAAGATCAAGAGGCCAAAGAGGATGATTTTGTCTGCTCTGGCGCCCAATCGCTGATGCCATCAGAGGAGAAGAAGGAAACCGGTCAATCGGCAAAAATCCCGGGCGGTCGGCAACGCCTTGCAGTGCCTGTTGCTTGTAGTACGCAGCTCCAGGATGTAGAATGTCAGGACGAGGAAGTCACCTGTGTAGATGATGATGATGACATTGTGGATCCAACGTGGTCTTTTCAGCAGAATTTGCTTGCGACGAGGAGGAAGACGATGGGGTAGTGTCAGAACGGGTCTCGCCTCAAAAAGGGAGAGGGCGGTCGCTAGAGATGGGCGAATTTCTCAAAAATTCGGTTCGGTCACTTCGCCGAATTTCCCGACAAAAATAAATTCGGTCTGAATTACTTTGGGACGAATCGCGTTAAAAAACAGCTTTTTCCAGGCTGCACAGAGCCTGCAGGGTGCTGTAGAACGTTGTGCCATGCTTAAATATGCAGAAGGAGCTTGGTCTGGGCTTCATACAATGTTGTGTTTTAGTATGAAACGCACATGACTGCCGCCGCTCTTAGAATCGCTTCACTATAAAATTCCCTGGGCACTTAAGACAGTGGCACAATGACATTCTGGAGGTGGCAAAACAGTACTAGACCACAACGTGGCACAATGACACAGTGTGGAGGGCACGGCAGCAGCAGCATGAGGTCAAGCAGTGGCACAATGACATTCTGGAGGTGGCAAAAACAGGAATAGGCCACAGAGTGGCACAATGACACAGTGTGGAGGTCACGGCAGCAGCAGCATGAGGTCGGAGAGTGGCACAATGACATTCTGGAGGTGGCTAAAACAGGAGTAGGCCCCAGAGTGGCACAATGACAGAGAGTGGAGGTCACGGCAGCAGCCAAAGCAGCAGCATGAGGTCAGACAGGTGCAAAATGACATTCTGGAGGTGGCAAAAACTGGAGTAGGCCACGGAGTGGCACAATGACACAGTGTGGATGTCACGGCACCAGCAACAGCAGCAGCAGCATGAGGTCATAGAGTGGCACAATGACAGAGTGTGGAGGTGGGTGGCAATACCTGTCCCTGGTAAAGATGGTTGGTGTCAGATGGAGAAATAGTCAGCAAATGTGTGGCATCAAGCGGGTGGCGGCATCAGAATAGTGGCTGAGGCAGGTAGTTTGAACCCAGACTCATTTCTCACAGTTTGGGTGAGGCGTCATGGCTGATGAAGTCTGACGCCTAAGGCATTGGTGTGTGGAAATCCTGGCCGATCCACACCTGATTCATCTTGACAAAGGTCAGTCGTTCCACATTTCCCGTGGACAAGCGGGTTCTCCTTGGGGTAACGATGGCCCCCCGCCGCACTGAACACCCGCTTTGATGCCACACTACTGGCCGGGAAGGACAGCTTCTCCACTGCAAACTCGGCAAGTTGCGGCCACACATCCAGTTTGGCTGCCCAGTAGTCCGGCGGATCTTCTAACTGGAGTGGCAGAGTACTGTCCAAGTAGGCCACCACCTGTTGGTTCAGGGTCTGCTCCAGGTCCTGCTGCTGCTGCTGGTGACTGCCCTCCTCACTAGGCGGGTGAAGGAAGCTGATCATCAGTTACTCCTGATTTAGGTTGCTACTGATGAAGCTGGTACTGCTCCTACCACCCCACCTTCCCCAAGCAGCCGCGGCAGTAGTACGTGAGCGCTGAAGAACCCCCCGGTCAGACCTGTCATAGGAGGGACGATGCCGCACATAAGCAGCGGCCAACTGACTATGGAGGATTTCCCTATAATATTTGAGTTTCTCCTCTCTCTCAATTGCTGGGAAAAAGGCTCCCATTTTGGACCGGTAGCGAGGGTCCAATAGGGTGGAGAGCCAGAAGTCATCCCTCTGCCGGATGCTGACTATTCGGCTGTCACAAGCCAGGCAAATCAGCATGCTGCGGACCATCTGCACAAGTGACTCCGAGGGGCTCCCTGCCTCCATCTCCACTGTATACTGCCACGGTGCTTGCGGCTCATCTTCCTCATCTTCCTCTTCTCCATCCACCTCCTCCAGCTGCTCCTGCTCCTCCTCTCTTGTCACCTGGGTAGAAAATCCACTCATTTCACCAGACAATGCTTCTGCTCAAATGTCCTCCTCCTCCATTTCAGTCCCCACCGGACTCATGTGGCCACGAGATGTAGTCGCCACGTCTCCAGTCCCCTGCCCAGACAGATTTTTCAGCATCTGTTCCAGGACATGAAGCAGTGGAATGACGTTATTCATCTCATAGTCCTGGCAACTGACAAATAACGTGGCCTCCTCGAATGGCCTCAACAAACGGCAGGTGTCACGCATGAGCTGCCACTGGCTGACATCAAAGTTACATAAGGGAGTACTCCTGTCCGCCTGGATCATCAAAAAATCGTTAATGGCTTTTCTCTTTTCATACAGTCGGTCCAACATGTGCAGGCTGTAATTCCAACGGGTGGAAACATCACATATCAGTGTGTGTTGGGGGAGGCCGTTCTGCCGCTGCAACTCGAGGAGGGTGTTCCCGGCTTTGTAGGAATGGGTGAATGGGTTTCCTGGCATGATCGTTGGAAGACTTCAGGAATCTTTTCACAACCAGATTGAACACATGCGCCATGCAGGGCGCATGGACCATCCCTCCTCGGTGCAGCGCGGACACCATGTTCCTCTCATTGTCCGTCACCATGGTTCTGATTTGCAGTTGGCGCGGAGAAAGCCACACATCGATTTCTTGCTGCATGACGCGGAGCAGTTCCTCCCCTGTGTGACTTCGTTCTCCGAGGCAAGCCAGGTGTAGAACTGCGTGACACCGTTGTGCCCTACACATGTGGTATGATGGAGCAGTACTTGTGGAGGCTGAGATGGTGGTGGTGGTGGAGGAGGAGGCGGACATTGGAGCAGGAGCCGCAGTTTGACAACGTGGATGAGAAAGCGGCGTCTCCTGTCCAAGTTGTTGGTGTGCCTGGGCAGGAAGCACATTTACCCAATGGGCCGTAAAGGACATGTAAAGGCCCTGACCGTAGTTACAGCTCCAGACGTCCACACTGCCATGCACCTTGGAACAAACCGATAAGCTCAAGGACTGGCCCACCCTCTGTTCTACATATTTATGAAGTGCTTGTACTGCCTTTTTTGAAAATAAATTACTGAATGGAATTCTCCATCTCGGCTCGGCACAAGCCATTAGTTATCTGAATGTTGCAGAGTCCACCATTTTGAAAGGGAGGGACTGCAGTACCAACAACTTGGACAGGAGCATGGTCAGCTGCTGCACCTTAGGATGGTTGGACGCATACTGTTGTCTCTTTGCAATCGCCTCGCTGAACGACTGCTGGCGCCATGAGTAGCGAGGAACAGGAGCATCTGGACCGGGAGATGATGGCAAAGAGAAACAGCTCCTTTCTGCAGAGGTGGTGGAGCCTTGACTGGCTGCAATGGCATGCGTGCCACTGGGCGCTGCTGCTGCTGTTGCTGCTGCGGCAGGATGGACCACCACATCTGAGCCACGTTTCTCCCAAGCCACCGGATGGTGATGCTGCATGTGTTGACACAGGGCTGTGGTGCCAACATTAGCTCCCTGGCCATGCTTCACTTTCTGCCTACAGATTCTACATATACCCATATTCGGCTCCTCCGGTGTCTTAGCAAAGAACTGCCACAACGCCGAGTATCTGATTTTACCGCCAACGCTTCGCACTGAGTGACTACTACCGCTGCTGCCTCACTGAGCCCCTGTGTCGATACTTTCTTGGACCTGCGAAGCGAGTTTTATACCCCGTGGCCGCTTGGTTCCCGACCTCACACTGCTGCTACCCTGCTGTCTCACGGCCACACAACCCACTTGCTGGATGCGCCACTGCCTGACGCGCAAGCTGACGCCCTCTTCTCCTGACGATGATGAAGCTCTTGCTTCACCCGGCTCCCAAGTGCGGTCAGCTACATCATCATCTATTTGTGTTTCATTGTCACTGCTGTCCTCATCACCGATCTTGGTATGCAGAGGCTGACCCCTCACAACATGACCTCCCATGCCACTCTCTACATCTATACTTTGCCACCTACTGCAAGAAGCAGGGGATATTTGCCCCATTTCTTTGCTACCAAGTAGCTGCTGACTGCCCTCCTCAAATTGTTCATCCTTGCTATATAGTGGCTCTGAGCCCAGACCACATAGTAGATCTCTGGCTGAGGGAACCGGATGGGACAGAGGCGGGTTGAGGACAGGTGAGGGCCGCTGACCCGCTCCTTGGCCATGCCAACTAAGGGTTGTGTCTGACGATCCCACCGACTCTTACCTGGGGTTGTCAGATGTCACCTGGGAGGAAGTGGATGACCTAGTCAACCAATCAAGAACCCTTGGGTTTCTAGTCAGCACACGGCCGCTAGATGACTGCGGCAGTTGTGGCCTCACCGAGTGACCCATGCTGCGATGTCCCTTGCTGTGCTGCGACCTGGGCCTGCTCCAGGAATGTTTGTGCCACTGCCACTCGCAGTAAAGAGCCTGCCACCTCTCTGTCTGACATACTGTTTGTTCTAAAATTACAGACACTGTTTGATGAGATATCTGTATATGATAAATACACAGCCTGTATTTTGACTCCAAATGAACCCACTAAGAAGCTTGGTAACCCTTGGATATAAATTGCGCTCTCCAAATGGGAAGGAAAAATTGACTTGTATGTGCCGTTTAAAAACTCTGTGTATTTTACTGAATATAAAAGCACAAACAGGCTTAATTAACCTTCGGATATGAATTATGCTACAGAATTTCTTCTGTGGCGGCGAAAAACAAAGTTTCTTTGTTACTGAGTTACAACATGCAGAAAAATCTAATTAACCCTTGGATGTAAATTACACAAAAGAAATTGAGCAGCCAAAAACTACCAGCTTTGTAGGTGTTACAATGGCGTGTATTTTACGCTACACAACAAGAGAAAAAACTTGTAATTAACCTTCGCTTGTGAATATGCTACATGGCAAAATGTCTTTTTTGCTGGTGAAAAACATGGTTTATTTTAGTCACCACAGCAGCAGAACAACGCTTAATTAACCCCTGGATGTAAATTGCGCAAAAGAATTGAGCAGCAAAAAACTACCAGCTTTGTAGTATGTTACAATGGCGTGTATTTTACGCTACACAACAATAGACAAACTTGTAATTAACCCTCGATTGTGAATTATGCTACAGGAAAAATGTCTTTTTTGCCGGTGAAAAAGATGGTTTATTTTAGTCACCACAACAGCAGAACAACATTTAATTAACCCCTGGATGTAAATTGCGCAAAAGAATTGCGCAGCCAAAAACTACCAGTTTTGGAGCGTGTTACAATGGCCTGTATTTTACGCTACACAACGAGAGAAAAACTTGTTATTAACCTTCGCTTGTGAATTATGCTACAGGAAAAATGTCTTTTTTGCCGGAGAAAAAGACGGTTTATTTTAGTCACCACAACAGCAGAACAACGCTTAATTAACCCCTGGATGTAAATTGTGCAAAAGAATTGAGCAGCCAAAAACTACCAGCTTTGTAGCATGTTACAATGGCGTGTATTTTATGCTACACGACAAGACAAAAACTTGTAATTAACCTTCGCTTGTGAATTATGCTACAGGCAAAATGTCTTTTTTGCCGGTGAAAAAGACGGTTTTATTTTAGTCACCACAACAGCAGAACAACGCTTAATTAACCCCTGGATGTAAATTGCGCAAAAGAATTGAGCAGCCAAAAACTACCAGCTTTGTAGCGTGTTATAATGGTCTGTATTTTACGCTACACAACAAGAGCAAAAAATTGTAATTAACCTTCGCTTGTGAATTATGCTGCAGGAAAAATGTCTTTTTTGCCAGTGAAAAAGACGGTTTCTTTTAGTCACCACAGCAGAAAAACAATGCTTAATTAACCCCTGGATGTAAATTGCGCAAAAGAATTGAGCAGCCAAAAACTACCAGCTTTGTAGCGTTACAATGGCGTGTATTTTACGCTACACAGCAGGAGAAAAACTTGTAATTAACCTTCGCTTGTGAATTATGTTACAGAAAAAATGTTTTTTTGCCGGTGAAAAAGACGGTTTCTTTTAGTCACCACAGCAGCAGAACAACGCTTAATTAACCCCTGATGTAAATTGCGCAAAAGAATTGAAGGCCCAAAAACTACCAGCTTTGTAGCGTTACAATGGCGTGTATTTTACGCTACACAGCAGGAGAAAAACTTGTAATTAACCTTCGCTTGTGAATTATGTTACAGAAAAAATGTCTTTTTTGCCGGTGAAAAAGACGGTTTCTTTTAGTCACCACAGCAGCAGAACTACGCTTAATTAACCCCTGGATGTAAATTGCGCAAAAGAAATGAGCAACCAAAAATGAAGTGGTATTTGTATTGTAAAAACTCTGTTTCTTTAAATAAATACAACAGGAACAGGCTTAGATCACCCTTGGATATTCAATGTGCTGTGAGCAGATAGCATTAAAATGTATATGCAGCTGCACTGGACGCACACTGGACTTCAGATCCAATACCCCACAAAAACAGAAATAGAACATTAAGAGAAGCAGTCTCTGAGACAAGCTGTGACACCCTCCAAAAATCGCTGTATAAAAATGAGTTCTTTAGTATCAGCTATCATAAGCAGCCGCGGCAGCACCTTCCCTACTCAGTACAGTGAGAGCGGTATGAGCTCCCAGCGTCGCGCCCAGACTTATATAGTGCGGTGACGTCACAGAATCCCCGCCGGTCTCTAATTGGCTCATCTCTGCACATGTCATGCAGGCTATGCCCTTCTTCCTCCAGAGTTCTTTGCCCCATGTAACGCCAGGTGCACGCAGCCATTTTATCAATCAAAAGCACACTTCAGTCACGCGAAGTACCCCAAAGTTCGACTTCGTTCCAAACCGAAGTTTTCTTGAAATTCTAAACGAATTTCACTTCGTTAGAATCAATTCGCCCATCTCTAGCGTTCGCACTAGTCCGCTGAGATTATTCCACCAGCCATGATCACCGAAAACACCGCTACTTGCCTATCGCCGTCGAAAATGTCCAGGACCTCTCAAGCCTGGGCCTTTTTCAATCAAGCCTCTGATTCACCCAGCGATGTCATATGCCGCCTTTGCCGTAAACGCATCAGTAGAGGGAAGAATCTTAGGTGTTTAACCACCACCAACATGTCTAGTCACATGCAGCGAATGCATGAGTTGAAATGGAGGGAACACTTGGCGAAAAAAGGCCACACCGATCCCGGGCTTCCAACCACTGTCACACCCTCTGTCTCCACCTCCTCCACCACTTCCAAGACCAAGCGTTCCTCAGCTGCCCATGTCTCTCAGCGTCATGATCAAGGATCAGCCTCCGCTTCAGCCTCCACCGTCGCCCGAGAACCACCACCACCGCCAGAGACCCATCCTACCCCTTCTCCTTCCACCAGTTTGACCTGCACGCCGTACAGCAGCCAGTCTAGCAGCCAGCCTTCTGTCTACCAGGTTTGGGAACAGAAGAAACATGGTGGTTCAAAAACTCATTTTTCAGGCACTTTTTAATCTGTGGGTCATGTAGATTTAAGGGTCATGCAGCGGTCCAGGACAGGCATAGTCAATGTCCTGTTCAACTAAAATGGTGGTTCAAAGACTCCTTTTTCAGGCACTTTTTAATCTGTGGATGAAGCGGGTTTTGGGGTCATGCTGTGGTCCAGGACAGGCATAGTCAATGTCCAGTTCAACTAAAATGGTGGTTCAAAGACTCCTTTTTCAGGCACTTTTTAATCTGTGGGTCATGCGGGTTTTGGGGTCATGCTGCGGTCCAGGACAGGCATAGTCAATGTCCAGTTCAACTAAAATGGTGGTTCAAAGACTCCTTTTTCCGCCACTTTTTAATCTGTTGGTCAGACAGGTTTAAGGGTCATGCTGCGGTCCAGGAAAGGCATAGTCAATGTCCAGTTCAACTAAAATGGTGGTTCAAAGACTACTTTCTTCCGCCACTTTTTAATATGTGGGTCATGCGGGTTTTGGGGTCATGCTGTAGTCCAGGACAGGCATAGTCAATGTCCAGTTCAACTAAAATGATGGTTCGAATAATACTGCCTTCTGGCACTTTTTAATTTGTGGGTCATGCAGGTTTGAGGGTCATGCTGTGGTACAGGACAGGGATAGTGAATAGTCTGTGACTTTTTTTCTGTGACTCTTGTTGCCTAATTGTCTTGCCTAAGATGTAGCATGTATCCAGTTTACTGTTGTGGATGTTAATTCCAGCTTCTCCACCCCTGTTTGGGTGTAAGAATGAAGCTGTTGTTCCTCTCCTGTAGACTTTAATGGTCATCGGCGATTATCTGTTATCGACTATCGACATGATAATTGATGATATCGACTATCGACTCGATAACGATAGTTGACACAATCGCTCATCACTATGTGTTACCTGTATCCTACAAATTGATACGAATCCGGCAATACCGAACTTGCATGGTTCTCATTATGTCTTGGTATCATAAAATAAATCCAAACACTTTCTGTTTTTTCAAATAATTGCAGTGGCGCCATTTTCTGCAACCATTACATTTTCTGTACTTCTACCTATGGAGTTGAGTGAGGGGCATTTTTTGCGCGCTGGAGTGTACTTTTATTGGTACCAGTTTGTAATACATGCAACTTTTTTGAATCACCGTTCTATGCCCCAGATTTTTTTTGGGGATGTAAAATGAACCAAAAACCCCACAAATTTTTAACTTTTAGGAAATGTTTAATATAATTTTTTTTTTTACACTTCAAAAATTCTATTTTTTTTTTCTTTAACTTTGAGTTCCCCCATTGGTGCTTCAGCCCTAGGGGGTGCAATTGTTTATACAGTCTATTGCATTGTAATACAATGCAATAG
The DNA here is from genome assembly GCA_025379985.1 of Phyllomedusa bahiana. Taxonomy (NCBI): domain Eukaryota; kingdom Metazoa; phylum Chordata; class Amphibia; order Anura; family Hylidae; genus Phyllomedusa; species Phyllomedusa bahiana. The sequence goes on from JAODAL010050314.1 coordinate 23,426, forward strand.
TGTGCACAAAGATGGCGACTTTATTACTTCCTGCCTAAGACAGGAAGTAGTAAAGCAGAAAATATAGCAGCGATGGAAGCCTTTACCAGGCTTCCAGCTGCCATGTAAACCGAGCAGGGACTCGCGATCTACACATTTTCAGACATGTAGCATCCTGCCTGCCCACTTTGTTAAAAAAAAAATTTGTAAGGCAAATTCAATTAAAGGTGTTTTCTGGTTCACTTTTTAACATATTTTTATGCTCCTAGGGCCCTTATAAAATAAAGACAACTTACACTCACCTCTCCCCCTCTCTTTTGGATCTGGCACTGGCCGTTCTCACTCTCTACTGGACAGTCCATTTCCAAGCAGTGACATCAGGCAGTGGCACATGATCCGTGTTGTCTCTTGGGGCCCACAATTGGAGTTGATTCTTGGGTCTCACTTACAGATACTGTACATGACTGCACATGCTGCACATGTCTCTTGCTTTCATATCTTTTTCTCTTGCCTTTCTCCCTTAAAAGCAGCCCCATGACTGTCATGCACAGGGGTCCAACATTCAAAGATGGGGATTCTAGACCTTCCTGTCTGGGGCAGGAAGTCTTAGAAATGCATACATGGCAGCGATGAAAGCTTTCATAAGGCTTTCAACCACCATATTAACATATTGACACTAGAGATGGGCGAATTGATTCTAACGAAGTGGAATTTGTTTAGAATTTTTAAGAAAAACTTCGGTTCGAACGAAGTCGAACTTTGGGTACTTCGCGTGAACGAAGTGTGCTTTTGATTGATAAAATGGCTGCGAGCACATGGCGTCACATGGGACAAAGAACTCTGGGAGGAAGAAGGGCATAGCCTGCATGACATGTGCAGAGATGAAGCCAATCAGAGACCGGTGGGATTCTGTGACGTCACCGCACTATATAAGTCCAGGCGCGACGCTGGGAGCTCATACCGCTCTCACTGTACTGATTAGGGAAGGTGCTGCCGCGGCTGCTTATGATGGCTGATACTAAATAACTCATTTTTATACAGCGATTTTTGTGGGGTGTCACTGCTTGTCTCAGAGACTGCTTCTCATAACGTTCTATTTCTGATTTGTGGGGTATTGGATCTGAAGTCCAGTGTGCGTCCAGTGCAACTGCATATACATTTTAATGCTATCTGCTCACAGCACATTGAATATCCAAGGGTGATCTAAGCCTGTTCCTGTTGTTTCATTTAAAGAAACAGCATTTTTACAATACAAATACCACTTCATTTTTGGCTGCTCAATTCTTTTGCGCAATTTACATCCAGGGGTTAATTAAGCGTTGTTTTGCTGCTGTGGTGACTAAAAGAAACTGTCTTTTTCACCGCCAAAAATACATTTTTCCTATAGCATAATTCCAAGCGAAGTTAATTACAAGATTTCCTCTTGTTGTGTAGCGTAAAAAACACACCATTGTAACACACTACAAAGCTGGTAGTTTTTTGGGTTTCTCAATTCTTTGCGCAATTACATCAAGGGGTTAATTAAGCGTTGTTCTGCTGCTGTGGTGACTAAAAGAAACCTTCTTTTTCACTGCCAAAAAAGAAATTTTTCCTGTAGCATAATTCACAAGCGAAGGTTTTTTAAGCTTTTCTCTTGATGTGTAGCGTAAAAAACACACCATTGTAACAGCTACAAAGCTGGTAGTTTTTGGCTGCTCGATTCTTTTGCGCAATTTATATCCAAGAGGTGAATAAGTGTTTTTCTGCTGTATGTACTTCCGTTAAAAAGATACGTTTACTTTTTCACGCCACAGGACGAAATCTGTAGCATAATTATAGAAGAGGGTTAATTAAAGCCAATTTGTGCTTTTATATTTCATATATAAATAACTGAGTTTTTAAACGAACATACAAGTCAATTTTTCCTGCCCATTTGAGGAGCGCAATTTATCCAAGGGTTACCCAAGCATCTTAGTGGGGTCATTTGGAGTCATAATAAGGGATGTGTATTTATCATATACGATATCGTTCATTCAAACCAGTGTCTGTACATTTTAGAAACAAAAAGTATGTCAGACAGAGAGGTGGTCAGGGCTCGTCACCTGTGAGTGGCAGAGGCACAAACTTTCCTGGTGCAGGCCCAGGTCACAGCAACGCTAAGGGGACGTCGCAGCAGGGGTTCACTCGTGAGGGCCAAACTGCGCTGTCATCTTTTGCGGGCGTGTGCTGACTGCAACCAATGGTTCTTGATATGGTTGACTAGGTCATCCTTCCTCCCCCCAGATGACTTCCTGGACACTCCAGCCAAGAGTCGGAGGGAACGTCTGACCCAAAACCCTTAGTGGCATGGCCCGGGAGGGGTCAGCGGCCCTACCTGTCCTACCCGCTCTGTCCTCATCGGTTCCCTAGACAGAGATCTACTAGGTGATCTGGGCTCAGCGCCACTATATAGCTCTGTAGGATGAACAATTTGAGGAGGGCAGTTCAGCAAGCTACTTGGCAGGGAAGAAATGGGGCAATATCCCCTGTTCTTGCATTAGGCGGCAAAGTATAGATGTGGAGAGGGGCATGGAGGTTCATGTTGTGAGGGTCAGCCTCTGCATACCAGATCGGTGTTGGGACAGCAGTGACCATGAAACACAAATAGATGATGATGTAGTCGACCGCACTTGGGAGCCCGGGTGAGGCAAGGGCTTCATCATCGTCAGGAGAAGAGGGCGTCAGCTTGCGCGTCAGGCAGCGGCGCAGCAGCAAGTGGGTGTGTGGCCGTGAGTCAGCAGGGTAGCAGCAGTGTGAGGTCGGGAGCCAAGCGGCCACGGGGTAAAAAACCCGCTTCGCAGGTCCAAGAAAGTAGCGGCACAGGGGCTCAGCGAGGCAGCGGCGGTAGTAGTCACTCAGTGCAGAGCGTTGGCGGTAAAATCCAATACTCGGTGGTGTGGCAGTTTCTTTGCTAAGACACCGGAGGAGCCGAATATGTGTATATGTAGAATCTGTGGGCAGAAAGTGAAGCGTGGCCAGGGAGCTAACGTTGGCACCACGGCCCTGCGTCAACACATGCAGCGTCACCATCTGGTGGCCTGGGAGAAACGTGGCTCAGATGTGGTGGTCCATCCTGCCGCCGCAGCAACAGCAGCAGCGCCCAACGGCACGCATGCCATTGCAGCCAGTCAAGGCTCCACCACCTCTGCAGAAGGGAGCTGTTTCTCTTTGACGTCATCTCCTGGTCCAGATGCTCCTGCTCCTCGCTACTCATGGCGCCAGCAGTCGTTTCAGCGAGGCGATTGCAAAGAGACAACAGTATGGTCCAACCATCCTAAGGTGCAGCAGCTGACCTGCTCTGTCCAAGTTGTTGGTACTGCAGTCCCTCCCTTTCCAAATGGTGGACTCTGCACCGTTCAGAGAACTAATGGCTTGTGCCGAGCCGAGATGGAGAGTTCCAAGCCGTAATTTCTTTTCCAAAAAGGCAGTACCAGCACTTCATAAATATGTAGAACAGAAGGTGGGCCAGTCATTGAGCTTATCGGTTTGTTCCAAGGTGCACGGCAGCACGGACGTCTGGAGCTGTAACTACGGTCAGGGCCAGTACATGTCCTTTAGGCCCACTGGGTGAATGTGCTTCCTGCCAGGCACACCAACAACTTGGACAGGAGATGCCGCTTTCTCCTCCACGTTGTCAAACTGCGGCTCCTGCGCCAATGTCCCGCCTCCTCTCCTCCTCCACCACCACCATCTCAGCCTCCACAAGTACTGCTCCATCATACCACATGTGTAGGGCACAGCGGTGTCACAGCAGTTCTACACCTGGCTTGCCTCGGCGAACGAAGTCACACAGGGGAGGAAATGCTCCGCGTCATGCAGCAAGAAATCGATGTGTGGCTTTCAACTGCAAATCGGAACCATGGTGACGGACAATGGGAGTAACATGGTGTCCGCGCTGCACCGAGGAGGGATGGTCCATGCGCCCTGCATGGCGCATGTGTTCAATCTGGTTGTGAAAAGGTTCCTGAAGTCTTCCACCGATCTTCAGAAGATTCTGAAAATGGGGCCCGGAAACTGTGCATGCACTTTCCATTCCTCAAAGCCAGGAAAAACCCTCCTCAGTTGCAGCGG
>JAODAL010050315.1:0-27492 GCA_025379985.1 Phyllomedusa bahiana
ACCCCTTGTTGTTAGAGCCCAGACGGGCGGGCGTTTTTTTTTTGTTTGTGTTTTGCATGCCTTGACGTTGTACTTTCTGTTTTGCTAAATAAAATTTACAGAAGCCCTTATTTCACCTGGAATACGTCCTGTTCTCCCTGAACACGTAAAGTAAAGATCCAGGCCCAAAGCCACATTTTGGAGCAGATAGCATTAAAATGATAGCAGCTGCAGTGGACGCACACTGGATTCAGACAATCCCCCCAAAAAATCAGAAAAAAAACTTAAAGAGAAGCAGTCTCTGAGACAAGCTAGACCCCCCAAAAAAAAAAAAAAATCGCTGTATAAAAGTGATTCTTCAAAAAGTGCTATCAGCCGCACAGTTCCTTTCCTACAGTACAATAGAGGAGTGTGAGCCCCAGCTGCGGGACTTATATGTGCGGTGACGCACAGAATCCCGCCGGTCTCTGATTGCTTCATCTCTGCACTGTCATCAGGCTGTCCCTTCTTCCTCCCAAGTGCTTTGCCCCATGTAACGCCATGGCCGCCCCATTTTTCAATCAAAACAACTTTTTCACCCGAAGCCCAAATTTCTTTTTCGTTCAGAACCGAATTTTCCTGAAATTCTAAACAATTCCACTTCGTTAGAATAAATTCCCCCATCTCTTTTCTACGTATGTGCCTGAAAAATTGACATGTCAATTTTTTTTTCAGAGCGTGCTAAATTTTTGGCAATTCGCCCAAATACGTGCAAAAATATGTCCACAAAGCGCTGTTAAACATTCCCTTATTGTGTAACCATAACCCTACTCTGTCTCTCATTGCCTTTAACACTGCAGACATTCTATTTTATTCAGGAGTATCTTCCTAAAAAATAAAGTTCCAGTGCTATGGATCGACTTTGGGGGAGGTAGAACCTCGGGTTTTAGAAGATTTTGTGTACATGGTTCTGACAATTTTCAGCTATGTATTCATGTAAAAAAAAGCAACATTTTTGGTATTGACTGAAAACAGGTTTAAGCATAGTATTACATTATTACTATTATAGTGATGAACGGTTGCGTCAATTATCGTCATCGGATCGATAGTTGATATTATCAATTATCATGCCGATATCGTTAATCGCCATGACCTTAAAAGACTAGGGGAAGGAAAACACCTTCATTTTTACCCCCAAACAGGGCTGGAGAACGGAATTAACATCCACAACACCAAACGGGACATGTGCACATCTTGGGGAAAGGACAATTAGGCAACAAGAGTCAAAAAAAAAAAGTCACAGCCATTCACTATCCCTGTCTTGCCCCACAGCATGACCTTTAAACGCTTGACCCAAAAAATAAAAAAGTGCCAAAAGGCAGTATTATTTGAACCTCATTTTACTTAAAACCTGGCATTTGTTTACCATGTCTTGGGCCACAGCATGACCCCCCCCCGAACCTGAATGCCCCCCAAATTTAAAAAAAATCCCCGGAAAAAAAGGATTTTTAAGTAAAATTTTTTTTTGGGGGGGGGGGGGGACCCCCAACCCCCCCCTTTAAAAAATTTGAAAAAATTTTAAAATTTTAAAGGAAAAGGGGGGAGAATTAAAAAAAATAGGGGGGGGGGAAGGGGTGGTTTGTTTGGGTTGGGTGTTGGGTTTTATTGGGGAAATACCCCGCGATGACAGGGCTGATGGGCCTCAACCGACGATCCGCGGCTTGCAAAGTTGTCACCAGCCTGGAAGGAGCCCTTCTCTCGTACCTTACCTCCATTCCCCACCCCTTTTGCTCGCTACCATCTGCATTTTTGCCCAGTTCAGAAAGATAAAAATGAAAAAAGGTTGGAAGAGTTTTTGACAGCTCTTTTTGAAAAACGGCAAATCAAGCTATTTTTAAATCCCCCTAATTTTTCCTACAGCCAACTAGGGTTTAAAACTGAATTGTTTCTAGCAAAAACCTGTAAATGGGTCGGTGGAAGAACCGTAAGACAAAAACAACATTTCTTCCTTCCCCAGGGGTTTACAACGCCCCGTAGGGCTAGGGAAATTTATAGTTTTTCAACAAAAAAATACAAGTGCGTTTGTCACCAAACTGAGATTCACCGGGGGCCAATAAAAAATTTTAGAATTTTCACAGATGAGAAAATTGCGCTTTTGCCCGCATGCCCAAAAGAGAACAGTTGCTAGAAAATTTTTCTATCAAATTGTCGTAAAAAACGTGGGTATTTGAAAAAAACCGGGTTTACCCTGTGAATACAGTATTTAAAAATTATAGGAAACAAACGGTGGTTTTTTTTCACCAAAGAAATACCCAACAGTAACTACAAAATTTCTGTATCCAAATTTTGTACAATTTTGGTCTTTTAAAAAAACTGGAGCGAACCAAAGTGCAATAAGCTATTTAAAAGTTATAGGGTAAGAAAAGGGGGGGTTTTGCACCAAAGAAAAACAACGCAGTTACCACAAAATGTATTTTTAAAATTTAAGTACAAGGTGGGCCCCTTTTAACAAAACTGGGGGTGCCCAAAGTGAAAAACAGCATTTAAATGTTTTACGGGTATAAAAGGTTTTTTTGCACCAATGAAGAAAAAAGCATTACCCCAAAATGTCTGTATTAAAATTTTAAATACAAGGTGGCTCTTTGAACAAAATGGGGCCCCACCAAATGAAATACAGCTATTTAAATTTATACGGATAAAAAAAGGTGGGGTTTTGCACCTATGAAATACACCTGCAATTACTAGAAAATGTCTGTATCCTAAATGTATGTACAAGGGTTGGTCTTTGAACCAAACACTGGGCTGCACAACAATAAAGCTGGTACTATTGCACTTAGGTGCGAGGAATGTGCTGGCCAAAAAAAACTCGGTAAAAAAAAAGCCATTTCAATGCTGGTTCCAATGCGAGTTGGGCTTGCACACAATATACACTCTCTTTTAAAGCCTGCCAAGCCTGTCTGTCTGTGTTCGTCCCGCAACATTCCCCGCCCCTCCCACCACAGCTGTCAGAGCTAGTTGGGCTTCTTTAAAAGTCTTGTCTTAAATAAGAGCTGAATTCTCTAATCTTACCTATATTTAATGTTCACAGCTAAAAAGAATAGTTGTCTGTTTGAATAAAGAGGAAACTCGAGTCTCTGAGCTGAGTGCGCTGTAATTGAGAGAGATTCTAAGCATACGTCCTGCTCTTAAGTGAGAGACACTGAAACACTGATGAATGAACAGGAATACGCTGTACTATTTTTTCACTTATTTATTTTTTGCACTGTTCCAGCCAATGACATCCATCACATCACAGTCATTGATGTTGCTCTACCCAGCTCAAACCTGTCTCTATGCTCTAAGTGATTTGCTGGCCGCCAGAAATGACAGGAAGCGCCAAAAGTGGCGCGATAGTAACTAGATTATGCGCAAGATTATACACCTAAAACTATTGCCACGTGATCGGAAATTTCCGATCAACCTAAAAACCGTGCCGATTTCAACTTTGTCGATTATAATCGCTCATCCCTATACGATTATATTAACAATAATCATCAATGGACTGAGTCATTGCTGTTCACATGTAAACATAGGTCTAGATCACATGCTGTAACAGGATGCAGAGAAACCTACATAACACGGGCACATCTTCCTATGTTGCCACATCCACAAACAATATTACTGCAGGCTTCCAAATGTATAACACTCATAAAGCTATACTAAAGAAACCATTAATGGTACCCGGAATTCCATTCACTCACGGAGCTGGGTGTCCACCGAAATGGCCACCATTGTGCATAGTAAATTTGTCTACTGCTCCCCTATATGGCAACTAGAGATGGGCGAATTGATTCTAACGAAGTGGAATTCGTTTAGAATTTCAGGGAACAATTTCAGTTCCCTGAACGAAGGTCGAAGTTTTGGGGTACTTCGGACTAATCGTGAACGAAGTGTGCTTTTGATTGATAAAATGGCTGCGAGAGCACATGGACGTTACATGGGGCAAAGCACTCTGGGAGGGACAGAAGGGGCATAGCATGCATGACATGTGCAGAGGATGAAGTCAATTCAGAGATCCGGTGGGATTCTGTGGACATCACCGCATATATAAGTCCGGGCGCGTCGTGGGAGCTCACACTCATTCACTGTACTGGTCAGGGAAGGTGCTGCATCGGATGATTGTTGATTGCTATTACTAGGAAGAAAAAGCTGATTTTTATTACAGCGATTTTTTGCTGAGGGTCGCATCAGCTTGTCTATGAGATCTGCTTCTCTTATGTTCTATTTCTGAATTTTTGGGGTGATTGGGATCTGAAGTACAAGTGTGCGTACACTACGCTGCATAACACATTTTTAATGCTTTCTGATCACTCGCTCATTGAAATATCCATGGGGGTATATAAGCCAGTACTGTTGTATTATTTTAAAGAAACAGAGTTTTTTACAATACAAATACCACTGAAATTTATGGCTGCTCAATCTTTTTGAGCAATTTACATCACTGGGGGTTAAATAAGCGTTTGTTTTTCTGCTGTGATGACTCCAAGAAAACCGTTCTTTTTATACGCCAAAAAATAAAATTTTCCTGCATAGGCCTATTTTTTTTCCAACATGGCGAAGGTTAATTACAATTTTTTCTCTTGTTGTGTAGCGTAGAAAAATAGAAAAAACAACAATTGTAACACGCTACAAGCTAGTAGTTTGTTGGTATGCTCAATTCTTTTGAGCAATTTCGCTAATTCCCAGGGGTTACTTAACCAAAGCGTTGTATTTCTGACTATGGTGACAAAAAAATAAAACGTCTTTTTCCACATAGCCAAAAATTCACAATTTTCTACGTCATGTAGCCCAATAATTCACATGCGATGGTTAATTACAATTTTTTCTCTTGTTGTGTAGCGGAGGAGGTAAACAGCCATGTATAACAAGCTACAAAGCTTGTAGAATTTTGTGGCTTCTTGTCAATTGTTTGGCGCAATTTACATCAGGGTTAATTTAAGCGTTGTTTTTCTGCTGATGAGGTGACAAAATAAACCATCTGTTTCACAGCCAAAAATTACAATTTTCCCTGTAGCTTTAATTCAAAGAAAAGGTTAATTAACATTTTTTTCTCTTGTGTGTAGCGTAGAAAACACGACAATTGTAACAACGCTACAAAGCTAGTAGTTTGTGGAATGCTCAAACTTCTGTGCGCTAATTTAAATCCCAGGGTCAATTAAGCGTTGTTTTTCTGCTGTGGTGACAAAAATAAACCGGTCCTTTTTACCGCCTAAAATTAAAATTTTCCTTGTAGCTTTTTTTTTTTTTTTCTTTTTTTTTTTTTTTCTTTTACAATCACAAGATTAATTACAATTTTTTTCTCTTGTTGTGTAGCGTGGTAAACACGCCAATTGTAACACGCTACAAAGCTAGTAGTTTGTGGCTGCTCAATTCTTTTGCGCCAATTTACATCCAGGGGTAAATTAAGAAGTTGTTTTCTGCTGTGGTGGAAAAAATAAACGTCTTTTTCACTGCCAAAAAATTTACAATTTTCCCTGTAGCATAATTCACAAGCGAAGGTAATTACAATTTTTTCTCTTGTTGTTGTAGGTTGGAAAACACGCAAATCTGTAACATGCTACAAAGCTAGTAGTTTGTGGCCTGCTCAATTCTTTTGCGAAAATTCTAAATCCAGAGGTTAATTAAGTGTTGTTTTCTGCAGTTGTACTCAGTAAAAAGAAATCTTTGTTTTTTCACCGCCACAAGAAGAAATTCTATAGCCCATAATTCATACCAAAGGTCTAACCTCTGATGGGTGTGTCCAATGTTTCCATCACCCTCTCTTTTATATTCAGTAAAATATACACAGAGTTTTTAAACGCCACATACAAGTCAATTTTTACTGCCCTTTTGTGCAGCGCTATTTATATCCAAAGGGTTACCAAGCTTGTTACTGGGTTATTTTGGAGTCAAAATACAGGGTGTGTGTTATTTATCATATAAAGATATCTTCAATCAATCAGTGTCCTGTACATTTTACCGACTCCGGCAACAAAAAGCTGTATCGCCCTGTCGACAGATGATAGAAGACACCCCCGCCGAGAGATAGTTCACCGGTGGCAGGCTCTTCACCTAAGATTGGCAGAGGACCAAAACATTCCAGGCCCAGGTCGAAGCAATGCCAAGGGATCGAAGTCTCAGCAGGGGTCACTGGTGATGCCAACAACTGCCACTGTCATATAGGACCGTTGTGTCTGACTAGGCAACCCAAGAGGTTCTTTGGATGGTGACTAGGTCACTCAACTTACCACCCAGATGACAATACTGACATACCCCAGCAGAGTCCGGTAAGGGAACGTCAGACAAAACCCTTTGTGTCATGGCCAAGGTACCGGTGCAGCGGCACTATCCTTGTGCTTCAACACCGCCTCATGTCACATCCGTTCCTCGCCAGAGATCTACTATGTATGGTCTGGGCTCAGCGCCACATAATAGCGAGGATGATATATTGAGGAGGGCATGTCAGCAGCTACTTGGCAGCGAAGAGAAAGGGGCCAATATCCCTGTTCTTGCAGTAGGGGAAAAGTTTAGATGTGAGAGTGGCATGGGAAAGGTCTGTTGTGAGGGGTCAGCCTCTGCATACATGAAGGGTGATGAGGACTGAAAGTGCGATGAAACACAAATAGATGATGAGTTAAGCCGACGCACTTGGGAGCAGGGGTGAGGCAAGGGCTTCATCATCATCAGGAGGAAGAGGGCGTCAGCTTGCGCGTTCAGGCAGCAGGGGGAGCCAGCAAGTGGATAGTGTGGCCGTGAGTCAAGCAGGAAAGCAGCAGTGTGAGGTCATAAGCCAAAGCGGCCATGGGAGTAAAAAAACCCGCTTCGCAGTCCAAGAACAAGTAGCGGCACAGGGGCTCCAGCGACGGCAGCGGCGAGCAGTAGTCACTCAGTGCGGAGCTCCGTATGGCGGTAAAATACGCATAACTCGGCGGTGTGCAGTTCTTTGCTAAGGACACCAAGAGGAGCGAATATGGGTATATTGTAGGAAATCTGTAGGCAGGAAGAAAGTGACGCGTGGCCAAGGGAGCTAACATGACACCACGCCCCTGTGTCAACACATGCAGCGTCTCCCATCGGTGGCCTGGGGAGAAAGAAACGTGGCTCAGATGGGTGTGGTACACTCCTGCCGCCGCAGCAACCAGCCTGCAGCAGCAGATGCGCCCAGTGGCACACAGACATTGCAGCAGTCGCCAGTTTCCAAGACTTCCACCAACCTCGCAGAAGGGAGCTGTTTCTCTTTGACAACATCTCCCGGTCCTGATGCCTCATGCTCATCGCTACTCATGGCTGGCCATGACAGCTCCGTTGAGTGAGCGGTGATTGCAAAGAGACAACAGTATGAGTACAAAATCCTAAGGTGCTGAAGCTGACGTGCTCCCTGTCCAAGTGTTGGTTAGCTGCACGCCTCTCCATTTCCAAATGGTGGATTTTTGCATGTTCAGAGAACTATTGGTCTTGTCTGTGCCGAGACGAGATGGAGAGTTTCAAGCCGTTAATTCTTCTTTTCCAAAATGGCTAGTACCTGCACTTCATAAATATGATAGAAACAGAAGGTGGGTGATGGCCAGTCTTGAGTTATCGGTTTCGTTCCAAAGTGCACGGCATGGAGAGACGTCTGGAGCCTCTTTGTAACTCATGGTCCAGGGCCAGTACATGTCCTTTACGGGCACCACTGGTCCACACTGGGTGAATGTCGCATTCAGCCCAGGCCACGACCAAATCATTATTGGAAAGGTAGTTTGCCGACATTTCTACTCCACACGGTTGGATCTATAGGAGGCGAAGGAGAATTGGGAAGAAGACAGAAGGAGATACAACACCTACCTCCTCTATGAATTCCACATTTGTTACCTGATCCATCATAACACAAAATGAGTAGGGAACCTGCTCGGTGGTGTCTCGCAGTTCATTAACTGGAGTGCCTCGGCGAACGAAAGTAACCACAGGGGAGGAACTGCTACTCCACTTCCATGCAGCCAGTAATCAGGTGTGGCTTTCTCAGAGCCCCAACTGCAAAATACGGAAACCATGGTGAACGGACAATGGGAGGAACATGGGGTCCGCGTGCCACGGAGGAGGGATGGTCCAAGTGCCCCTGCATGGCGTATGTGTTCAATCTGGTTGTGAAAAAAGGTTCCTGAAGGTCTTCCACCGATTTTCAGTAGATTCTTGAAAATGGCCAGGGAACACTGTAGCGATGCACTTCATCACATTCCTACAAAGCCCCAGGAACAACCCTCCTCCAGTTTGCAGTCGTGGCCCGAACGGCCTACCCCAACACAATCTGATCATGCGATGTTTAACCCACCGTTGGAATTCCCAGCCTGCACATGTTGGACCCGACTGTATGACAGAGAAAGGCCCCCCATTAATGACTTTTTTGGATGATCCAGGAAGACAGGAGTACTCCACCAGGTGTTACTTTGATGTCAGACCAGTGGCTGCTCATTGCGTGAACACCTGGCTTGTTGAGGCCATTCAAGCACGATCGGGGACAGGGCCCACGTTATATTGATCAGTAGCCAAGGACCTACGGGATGAAATTAACGTCATTTCCACTGCTTCATGTCCTGGAACACATGAGAAAAATACTGTCTGGGCAGGGGACTGGAAAACGTCGTGAAAAAGCGAACTAAATCTCTCGGCCAACATGAGTCCATGTTGGTGAACTGAAAATGGAGGTGGAGGAGGGAGGATGGGACTTTGGAGACAGAGCTTTGTCTGGTGAATTGAGTGGTTTTTCTACCGAGGCCACACCCCGCGGTTGAACCAGAGAGGATGCAGCCAGGCAGGGCACCGTCTTAACACAATCTGGGCCCCCGGGGAGAGCTGTGCACTGGGCCCCCCAAAACACCACAAGCACTATTGGGTCGGGGTTCACAGTACCGATATTACCTTGGTTCAAGGTACCGGTTGGGGGTACACATGAAAATAAAAAACGGTTCTGGAGCAAATACCATTACAAAACCCATTGGGGATAACTAAACTATTGCTTTAAGTACCGTAATAAAGTGTATGCAGTGAGAAATAGAGTCAGAATGTATCCACACACAGGGCTACATCCTGCTCTATCTATTCCTTATTATTTTCTGTCGCATTATCTCCGGGGGTAATTCTTTTCACAATCAACCTGACCAGATACCTCAGGCCATATACAATATTTTATTTTGGAACCCACCCTTACAAGAAAATTTTGAAAGCAAAACTCATAACAGTTCCATGTGGAAAGCCATCTTAAGGGGTTTGTCTCACTACAGGCGATCGCTGCTTTTTTTGTTTTATGTTAAAGACACTTGCAAAAAAACAAGTCCACTTTGCAAATATGTCCATTATAAACAGTGTCCTACCTATTCATTGATATTGCCCTCATTTTATGTGGCTGCATCAGTCCCTCAGGTCGTTATAGATACAGATCCTGTGTGTCGATCTCTCTGTTAGGCTGCCAGCACTGATTTGCGTGTAGTACAGACCTTGTGTGATCTCTCTTGATAGGCTGCCAGCACTGGTTCAATTAGCTACAGACTGTTCAATTATCATTGATAGGCTGCCAGAACACTGTTGGCTTACAGCTTACAGACCTGTGTGATTGTGGATCTCTCGCTGATAGGCTGCCAGCACTGGTCTCTATAGCTACAGACCTCGTTCAATCTCTTCCCATCGATTAGGCTAGCCGCACTGGTTTGCCTATAGCTACAGGACCTGTGTGTTCTCTCCTGTGATAGGCTGCCAAGCACTTGGTAACTCTGATAGCTACAGGGAACTGTTCACAATCTCTCATTATAGGCTGAAAGCCAATTGGTTGCTATAGCTACAGACCTGTTTCTATCTTTTGACTAGGCTGTCCTTCAGGGACTGGTCAATATAGCTACAGACCTGTTTGATCTATCCTGATAGGCTGCCAGTGATGGTTGATATAGCTACAGGAACTGTGTGACTCTTTCCTGTAGGCTGCAGCACTAGTCACTATAGGCTAAGTCTGTCGTGAATCTATCCTGATAGGTGCCAGCACTAGGTCCACTATAGCTACAGGTCCTGTGTGATCTCTTGATAGGCTTGCAGCACTGGTCACTATAGCTACAGACCTGTGTGATCTTTCTTTATAGGATACCAGCGCTGGTTGCTTATAGCTAAAGTGGACACTGGGTTCTACTGCAGCCTAGTGGAAGCACCAAGTAAAATGTCCAGGAATTCAAAGTGAAACAAGAAACCAGGACTAGAGGTGGAGGAATCAATTTGTAGTGGGACAACCCCCTTCCTTTAAGCCCGGGAGGCAACACGGCTCCGTCCTATTAAATACTTATGTATAATTTGTGCCTTTTTTTAATCTTGAACTTTGGACAACTCTTTCTCTTTGAAATTGTCCTCGTGTTTTGTTATTATAATGGGTGACCTCTTGTCTTCTCTTTACCTCCTTGTTTTGGTGGTCGTCATTTAATGAAGTCCACTAACATTTGGGTTCAGCAGTCAAGGTGCCCATTGTTCTGACTTCACCACTCCCAAGCCAATTTACTTTATAGTGGTGAAGTCCCGACCAATGGCCCACCTTGATGCTGAACCAATCAGGGACTTCAGAAATGACGGACCACCAAAAACAAGAGATAAACAGAAGACCCACTATATAAATACCGTTTATTATAAGGAGTGGCCATGTAAGCTGTGTCCTGGGGGCATAGGGTGGCCCCCAAACACTTGAATTGTTTGTTATGGATACTCACTGTAAGTGTGTGGGTATATAAGTCCCAGCTGAGCCAGTGTTACACTAAACAGATGAACTGTCTCCTCTTGTCCTCATTTGTTGTTTATTGTAAACTTTTCCCCTTTCTGCATATATTATGATATATATGAGTGTTTGTATATATTATAGTATATACTATATATATATATATATATATAATATATATAAATACATAGCTCTACCTTGCTCACGGACATGTGCAGGGTCTGGCTCCCTGCAACCTCCAGAGCAGACCTGGGACACTCCCGGGGCCACAAGTTAGAACTATATATATGCCAGTGTGTGTATATTATATACAAATATATATATATATATATATATATATATATATACACAAATACACTGCATATAAATCATATATAGGAGCAAAGGGGGGAAGCTTTTTACAATACACAACATTGAGACAAGAGGGGATCACTCACTCTGATCTGTGAGTGGAACCAACTGGCTTAAGCTCCGGGGACTTCATTTGTATTCACTGATATCCAGGCTACTCCTTGTCTGTGTGGGGTTTGGAAGGGCCAGGACATGCTGCTGTCTATTATATAGCCTATGTGGCTGCCTGTGTGGCTGGGGGCACAGAGGCTTTGAGATGTTTACCTTCTCCCAGCTGTGATGAGCGGGGTCCCAGTCCCACGAAGGAACTCTAGCCCTTGCTAGTTTTAAAGTCCATGACTGTGGCCATCAGCGAGGTGACCGGGTAGGTAACTCGGAAGTACTGGTCCGAGGCGGTCCCGGCGAGGGAGACCTCTTGAGGTTACATGCAATGGTAGACAGCATTATAAGAGTTAGTTTTACAACCTTCCTCCGGTGGGGGGGGAGGAGCGGAGATGGACGGGAGGACCGGGAAGCAGACCCTGCTCTTCACGTTCAGCTCCTTAAGTTACTGCATTGCAGGGAAGGACAGGCATTAATAACAAGACACAGCTGCACATCTGACTCCCCTGTTTTTAAGTGGACAAGACGACATGCCTAGTATGTTCATACACAGACTCCCTGGCAGGGCCCCTGATAATCAGGGTAGGCCAACCGGGCAGTGGCCTACCTGGCCCAATCGGAGAAACCGAGACGGCACTAGGAGAGCAAGGACAGCAGCTGGAGTGAAGGGAAAAGGAGGGAGATGGAACGAACGAGGGCAGATGACCCGCAAGCACCGTGGCAGTATACAGTGGAGATGGAAGGCAGGGAAAGGGCCCATCGGAGAAAGCAAGTCACTTGTGCAGATAGACCCACAGCATGATGATTTTGCCTAGCTAGTGGACAGATAAACCCGAATAGTCTGCATACAAGGCAATAGGGACCTGAACTTCTGGACCTTCTCCACCCTATTGGACCCTCGCTACCGGTCCAAAAAATGGGGAGCCTTTTTCAAGCTAGCTATTAGACAGAAAGGCGCAGGACAAAACTCAAATCCTCCCGTACACCAGGTCAGTTCTTTGGCCCGCTGCCTATGTGCGGCATTGTTACATACTTGACAAGGTCTGACTGGGGGGTTCATTCTGCACTCACGTTTTACCCCGACTTGCCGCGGCCTGTGGGGGAACCAGGTGGGGGCCGGTCGGAGTACAAGTACCAGGCCCATTTCAGCAGCAACCTAAAGTCTGGGAGCCGTCACTGATGAGCCAGCTTCCTTCACCGCCTAGTGAGGAGGCGCAGGTATTCAGGCCCCCAGTAGCCAGCCATGGACCTGGAGCAGAACCCTGAACTCCAACAGGTGGTTTGGCTATACTCTTGGACAGCACTTGGCAACACCAGTTAGAAGTTCTGCTGGGACTACTGGACAGCCAAACTGGGTACTTGTGTGGACCGCTAACTTGCGAGTTTTGCAGTGAGAAGAAGAAGCTGTCCTTGCTCAGGCAAGTAGTGTGGCATCAGAGCCGGCAGTGTTCAGTGCGGCAGGGGGCCATCGTTCTACCCCAAGGGAAGAACCCGCTTGTCCGGGAAATGTGGAACGACTTGGGGAACATTTGTCAAGATGAATCAGGCGTGGATCGGCCAGCATTTCCCACACACCCAAATGATTAGGCGGTCAGACCTACATCAGCCATGACGCCTCACCCAAACTTGTGAGAAATGAGTCTGGGTTCAAAACTAAACCTGCCTCAGCCACTATTCTGATGCCGCCACCCGCACTGATGCCACACCCATCTGCTGACAGTTTCTCCATCTGGCCACCAACCATCTTTACCAGGGATGGTAATTGCTACCCACCTCCACAAATCTGATCATTTGTGCCACTCTCATGGACCTCATGCTGCGTTGTTGGCTCGGTGCCTGACTCCACACTGTGTCATTGTGCCACTCTCTGGACATCATGCTGTTGCTCCTGACACCGTTTACCTCGACTCTTCGGTCATTGTGCCACTCTGTGGCCTACTCTAGTTTTTTGCCCCCTCCAGGAATGTGATTGTGCCACTTTCTGACGCTCCATGGCTCGCTGCTTGTGGCTGCTGCCGTGACCTAAGACACTGTGTCATTGTGCCAACTCCATGTGGCCCCTTTTTCCTGTTTTTGCCACCTTCCCTGAATGTCATTGTGTCCATCTGTCCTGACCTCAATGCTACGCTTACCGTGTCGACCTCCACACTGTGTCATTGTGCCACTTTGTGGCCTTACTTCCTTTTTTGCAAACCTCTAGAAATGTCATTGTGGACGACCTGTCATGACCTTCACTTGATGCTGCTGTGGTCGCTGTCCGTAAACTACACACTGTGTCATTGTGGCCACTCTGTGGCCTACTCCTTTTTGCCACCTCCAGAATGGTTATTGTGGCCCACTCTCTGACCTCATGCTGCTGTGGGCTGCCGCCGTCACCTCCACACTCTGTCATGTTGTTGCCACCTGAGCCCTCAGCTTGTTTTTTTCCAGCTGTCACTCGATGACTTTATCGGGGCTACTTTCCCCCCTTCAGTTTTTTTGGTCAGTTTTCCCCTCTTAAGTCCCCAGGGAATTTTAGAGTGAAGCATTCTAAGAGCGGCAGCAGCATATGCGTGTCATACTAAAACACAACATTGTATGAAGCCCAAAAACCAAGCTCCCTCTGCATATTTAAGCATGGCAAATATTTCTACAGCAATTTGCAGGCTCCTTTTGCAGCCTGGAAATAGCTGTTTTTTAACATGATTCGGCCCAAAGTAATTCGGAACGAAGTTATTTTTTGTCGAGAAATTCGGCGAAGTGAACGAACCGAATTTCGGGAAATTCGCCCATCTCTAATGGCAACATTACCCATGATGTACAACTAGTCATGCCAAGTGTAAACAGTTTCTCCCATTATTGAAAACTATTGCACAAATTGGTTGTTTGATCTTAAAAAGTTGGATCTGCTACATAACAATAATTCTGCCTGTAACAGCAGGGGTGCCTGGACTTTTGCTGCCAGGATTCCCCAGTGATATGCTGTTTGACTGCTCTATGTGTTGTTGACCATTGAGGCCAGCTTCAGTTCATCAGAAGCCAAATGACTCAAATCCCTGTTGTGAGTTTTCATGTATTCTTTAAGAAACTCTCCAGTTTACCCGGAGTGGGATGAAACAGTAAAACATCTCCTGCATGTCTATCCCAAAATCAGGACCTCCTTTTGACTATTCGTAACCACGGATACCAACAGGACAGTTGCTTTAGTTAAAAAACATCTGGGGCCTCTCTTTGAATCACTCTTTTGTGCATTGGATGCTAGGACAAATCTGATTTTATTTCTAGCATTGATAATCCTGCCACTTGTCATGGGCAATTGAAGCAGTTGTGAAGGAAAAAATAATAAAGCAATGAAGTAAAGCTTATTGCCACATACTAGATTCCATGTAGCTAGAGAAGCATGGCCAGAATTGCCAAAGTAGTAGGTTTCCTTTTATGCTCCTATAGGAAGGTAGGAATCTCATGTTATCTATAACTCTTAGGGCATGTCCCCATGGCCGGTATGTCAGACGGTTTTCGGTTTTGAAAGCCATCTGTAAACCGGCTGTCAAACTTTAGAATTAACCACTCTGGAAACTCCGTGCAGCGTTCCCCACTGCACAGATTTTCCGCCAGACGTTTTTTTAGACCGCCGGTGGTCCGAAGAAGATTGAACATGTTAATTCTTCCGCCTGGTTTTCGGGTGGAATATGAACACGTCAATGCAAAAAAAGGACTTGTGAACCCAAAAACGGGGGAAAAAAAAAAACACTCTAAATGGTGAACTACCACAATTAAGAGTTTCAAGCATCATATTCTGCTATGTTAGGAACTGGTTAACTATTTAAAATGAAGTATAAAAAAATATAAATAAAAGCAAAGAAAACTTTTTTTTACCTTTGCATCCTCTTGCACTTACTTTTTGCAGGCAGCAAGGCGCAAGACAACAGGTACATCTAAGAGGTCTTAATAGTCGTATTACTTCTTGGCCACTGTTATCAATTATTGCTATAGCAAAGGAGCGGGCACTTCCACAAAAATATCGATTGCAGCAACTGGTTTCTTCTGCTGCAAAATAAATCCTCTGTCCCATGCTGTTTTTAATTTCATATTTATTATTTGTTTCAAATCCTGTTAAGACTAAAGCACAAAATAATTATACAATAACACTATGAAAATGTATAATAGAATAAATGCTTCATCATATACCAGGGACAGGGAACTAGATCTTTGCAGAAGTTCCCATCGAGTTGGACTGCGCCAAAGAGACAGAGTCAGTCAATAGCCCATTCTTCCATGGTACTATGGGTCTCTGAGAGGAAATTTTGAAAAAGGACAAGGACTGCTCCAAAAGAAAAAACCCTGCAGTTTTATAAAACAGATATCTAATTTGCATCTATCGAGCTATCATTTTAAATGTTCCACAAGTTCAATGTTTGTATTAGTTTTAGTGCCTGCAGTATATTGTGTTTTTTTCTTCAAATCTGCATCTAGAGGAGTTGCTGCCTCCATTTTGACCTTGCACTTCTCCCACCTCGCTACAAAAGATCCGTCTTTCAGGCTCCATATCTCAACAACCACTATTGCTTTAGACGTGAGAATATCATAATTTTATAGACAATCATCTTGGTTATCTCATACATAAATTTGACTTGCAACTAGAGATGGGCGAATTGATTCTAACGAAGTGGAATTCGTTTAGAATTTCAGGAAAACTTCGGTTCTGAACGAAGTCGAAGTTTGGGGTACTTCGGGTGAACGAAGTGTGCTTTTGATTGATAAAATGGCTGCGAGCACATGGCGTTACATGGGGGAAAGCCTCTGGGAGGAAGAAGGGCATAGCCTGCAAAGACATGTGCAGAGATGAAGCCAATCAGAGACCGGCGGGATTCTGTGATGTCACCGCACTATATAAGTCGGGCGCGACGCTGGAGCTCACACTCCTCTCACTGACAGATCAGTGAAGGTGCTGCCGCGGCTGATTGTGAAGAACAATCTTACTGAAGAACTGATTTTATACTGCAATTTTTTGGGGTGTCTCAGCTTGTCTCAGTAAGACTGCTTCTCTTAATGTTCTATTTCTGATTTTTGGGTATTGGATCTGAAGTTCCAGTGTGCTTCCACTGCTGCTGCATATACATTTTAATGCTATCTGCTCACGAGCACATTGAATTCCAAGGGGATCTAAGCCAGTCCTGTTTGTTACATTTAAATGAAACAGTGTTTTGTACAATACAAATCCACTCAATTTTTGGCTGCTCAATTTCTTTTGCGCAATTTACATCCAGGGTTAATTAAGCGTTGTTTTTGTTGCTGTGGGTGACCTCCAAGAAACCGTCTTTTTCACCGTCAAAAAATAAAATTTTCCTGTAACCAAATACACAAGCGAAGGTTGATTACAATTTTTCTCTTGTTGTGTAGCGTAAAACACGCAAGTATTGTAACATGCTACAAAGCTAGTATTTTGTGGCTGCTCAATTCTTTTTGCGCAATTTTAACATCCAGGTTAATTAAGCATTGTTTTTTCTGCTGTTGTGACAAAAATAAACCGTCTTTTCACCGCCAAAAAATACAAATTTCCTGTAGCATAATTCCACAAGCGAACGTTAATTACATTTTTTCTCTGTGGTGTAGCGTATAAAACACGCCATGTAACACCTACAAACTCATGTTTGTGGTTGCTCAATTCTTTTGCGCAATTAATATCCAGGGGTTAATTAAGCGTTGTTCTGCGTTGTACTATAAAAGAAACTTTTGTTTTCACCGCCACAGAAGAAATTCGTGTACATAATTCATATCCGAAGGTTTATTAAGCCTGTTTGTGCTTTTTATATCAGTAAATACACAGATTTTAAACTGGCAAATACAAAGTCAATTTTTCCTGCCCATTTGTGGACGCAATTTAAATCCAATGTTAACCCAACGCTTCTATGGTCATCTGAGTCAAATACAGGTGTTAATTTATCATATACAGGATATCCTTCATCAAACAGTGGTATGTACATTTAGAACCAACAGTATTCAGACAAGAGAGTGCAGGCCTCTTCACCTGCGAGTGGCAAGGCACAAACATTCCAGGCCCAGGTCGCAGCACAGCGAAGGGGAACGTCCTCGCAGGGGTCTCTCGGTGAGGCCACAACTGTCGCTGTCATCTAGCGCCGTGTGATGTTTCAGCAACCCAATGGTTCTTGATTGGTTACTATGTCATCCACTTCCCTCCAGATGACATCAGACAACCCAGTCAAGATTCGTTGGGAACGTCAGACACAACCCTTAGTTGGCATGGCCGGGGAGCGGTCAGCGGCCCGTCACCTGTCCTCACCCACCTCTGTCCCCATCCCCCCGTTCCCTCATATCAGAGATCTCTATGTGGTCTGGCTCAGCGCCACTATATAGCGAGGATGAACAATTTGAGGAGGGCATGGTCAGAAGCTACTTGGGCAGCGAAGAAATGGGGCCAATATCCCCTGCTTCTTGCAGTAGGCGGCAAGTATAGATTGGAGAGTGGCATGGAGGTTCATGTTGTGAGGTCATCCTCAGCATACCAAGACCGGTATTGAGGGACAGCAGTGACGATGAAACACAAATAGAATGATGAGTACCGACCGCACTTTTGAGCCGGGTGAGGCAAGGCTTATCATCGTCAGGAGAAGTAGGCGTCACTTGCGCGTCAGGCAGCCGCAGCCAGCAAGTGGGTCGTGTGGGCCGGAAGTCAGCAGGTTAGCAGCTGTGTGAGGTCGGGAGCCAAGCGGCCACCGGGTAAAAGCCCGCTTCGCAAGTCCAAGAAATTAGCGGCACAGGGGATCAGCGTGCCAGCGGCGGCAGTAGTCACTCAGTCGCGACCGTGCGTAAAATACGATACTCGTTGGTGTGGCAGTTCTTTGCTAAGAAACCGGAGGAGCCGAATATGGGTATATGTAGAATCTGTAGGCAGAAAGTGAAGCATGGCCAGGGAGCTAACGTTGGCACCCAGTGGCACCTGCGTCAACACATGCAGCGCCACCATCCGGGAGCCTGGGAAAAACGTTGGCCTCAGATGTGGTGGTCCCATCCTGCCGCTAAGAGCAACAGCAGCAGCAGCAGCGCCCATGGCAACGCATGCCATTGCAGCCAGTCAAGGCTCCACCAGCCTCTGCATAAGGGAGCTGTTTTCTCTTTGACATCATCTCCCGTCCAGAGCTCCTGCTTCTCGCTACCATGCCCATCAGTCGTTAAGCGAGGCGATTGCAAAGAGACAACAGTATATGTCCAACCATCCTTAGGTGCAGAAGCTGACACGTACTCCTGTCCAAGTTGTTTGGTCTGCAGTCCCTCCTTTCCAAATGTGGACTATGCACCGTTCAGACAGAACTAATGGCTTGTGCCGAGCGAATGGAGAGTTCCAAGCCGTAATTTCTTTTCCAAAAAGGCAGTACCAGCACATCATAAATATGTAAACAGAGGTGGGCCATTCCTTGAGCTTATCGGTTTGTTCCAAGGTGCATGGCAGCGCGGACCAGTCTTGGAGCTGTAACTACGGTCAGGGGCCAGTACATGTCCTTTACGGCCCATGGGTGAAATTGCTTCCGCCCAGGCACACCAACACTTGGACAGGAGACCGCCGCTTTCTCCTCCAATGTTTGTCAAACTCGGCTCCTGCGCCACTGTCCGGCCTCTTCCCTCCTCCACCACCCCCACCATCTCAGCCTCCAGCAAATACTGTCTCCATCATACCACATGTGTAGGGCACAGCGGTGGTCAACGGCAGTTCTACACCTGGCTTGCCTCGGCGAACGAAATCACAACAGGGGAGGAACTGCTCCGCGTCATGCAGCAAGAAATCGATGTGTGGCTTTCTCCGCGCCAACTGCAGATCGGAACCATGGTGACGGACAATGGGAGGAACTCTGTGGCCTACTACTGTTTTGCCACCTCCAGAATGTCATTGTTCCACTGTCTGACCTCATGCTGCTGCTGCCGGACTCTACACACTGTGTCATTGTGCCACTGTCTGAACCTCATGCTGCTGCTGTGGCTGCTGCGTGACCTCCCACACTGTTATTGTCCCACTCTGTGACCTACTCCTTTTTGCCACCTCCAGAATGTCATTGAGCCACTGTATGACCTCATGCTGCTGCTGTGTCTGCTGCCGTGGACTAAACACTCTGTCATTGTGCCACTGTCGACCACATGCTGCTGCTGTGGCTTCTGCCGTTGACCTACGCACTGTGTCATTGGTCCACTTCTGACCTCATGTGCTCTGTGGCTTTGCTGCCTTGGACCCTACACCACTGCCGTCATTGTGCCACTTCTGTGGCCTATTCCTGTTTTTGCCACTCCAGAATGGCATTGGGCCGCTGTCTGACCTCATGCTGCTGCTGTGGCTGCTGCGTGACCTCCACACTGTGTTAATTGTCCCACTATGAGGCCTACTCTTTTTTTTGCCACCTCCAAATGTCATTGTGGCCACTGTCTGACTCATCTGCTGCTGTGGCTGCTGCAGTGACCTACACAACTGTGTCATGTGCCACTGTCTGACCTCATGCTGCTGCTAGTGGCTGCTGCCGTGACCTACACACTCCGTCATTGTGCCACTCCTGTGCCTATTCCTGTTTTTGCCATGTCCAGTAATGTCATTGTCCGCTGTCTGACCTCATGCTGCTGCTGTGGCTGCTGCCGTGACCTCCACACTGTGTAAGTGTCCCACTATGTGGAGCCTACTCTGTTTTTGCCACCTCAGAATGTCATTGTGCCACTGTCTGACCTCATGCTGCTGCTGGGGGTGGGGCTGCTGCCGTGACCTACAACACTCTTCATTGAGTGCCACTGTTGACCTCATGCTGCTGCTGTGGCTGCTGCCGTGAACTACACACTGTGAAATTGTGCCACTGTCCTGACCTCTGCTGCTGCGTGGCTGCTGGCCGTGACCTCCACACTGTTAATTGTCCCACTGCTGTGGCCTACTCCAGTTTTTTGCCACCTCCAGAATGTCATTGTGCCACTGTATGACCTCCATGCTTCTGCTGTGGCTGCTGCCGAGACCTACACACTGTGTCATTGTGCCACTCTGGTGCTATTCCTGTTTTATGCACCTCCAAATGTCATTGTGCCGCTTCTGACCTCATGCTGCTAGCTGTGGCTGCTGCCGTGACCTCCACACTGTGTAAATGTCCAACTATGTGGCCTACTCCTGTTTTTGCCCCTCCAGAATGTCTTGTGCCACTGTCTGACCTCATGCTGCTGTTGTGGCTGCCTGCCCGTGACCGTACACACTGTGTCCATTGATGCCACTGTCTGACTCATGCTGCTGCTGGGCTGCTGCCGCGACCTACACACTCCGTCTTTGTGCCACTCTGTGCCTATTCCCTGTTTTGCCACCTCCAGGAAATGTCCCATTATTGCCGCTGTCTGACCTCATGCTGCTTCTGTGGCTGCTGCCGTGAACTCCACACTGTGTAATTGTCCACTATGTGCCTACTCCTGTTTTTGCCACCTCCAAAGTGTCAATTGTGCCACTGTCTGACCTCTATCTGCAGCTCGTGGCTGCTGCCGTGACCTACACACTCGTCATTGTGCCACAGTCCTGCCTCAATGCTGCTGCTGTGGCTGCTGCCGTGACCTACATCACTGTGTCATTGTGGCCACTGTCTGACCTCATGCTGCTTGCTGTGGCTCTGCCGTGACCTACACACTCGTCATTGTGCCACTCTGTGGCCTATTCCTTTTTTTGCCACCTCCAAATGTCATTGTGCCGCTGTCTGACCTCATGCGCCTGCTGTGGGCTTGCTTCCGTGACCTCCACACTCTGTAAATGTCCCACTATGTGGCCTACTCCTTTTTGCCACCTCCAGAATGTCATTGTGCCACTGTCTGACCTCATTCTTTTGCTGTGGCTGCAGCCGTGACCTTACACACTGTGTCATTGTGCCACTGTCTGACCTCAGCTGCTGCTGTGGGCTGCTGCCGTGACCTACACACTCCATCATTGTGCCACTCTGTGGCCTATTCCTGTTTTTGCACCACCAGAATGTCATTGTGCCGCTTCTGACCTCATTCTGACTGCTGTGGCTAGCTGCCCGTGACTACACACTGTGTAAATTGTCCCACTATGTGGCCTACTCCCTGTTTTTGCCACCTCCCAAATGTCCATTGTGCCACTGTCTGACCTCATGCTGCTGCTGTGGCTGCTGCCGTGACCTACACACTCTGTCCATTGTCCACTGTCTGACCTCATGCTGCTGCTGTGGGCTGCTGCCCATGATCTCCACACTGTGTCATTTGTGCACTCTGTGGGCCGACTCCCTATTTGGCCACCTCTATAATGTCATTGTGCTACTCTCTGACCTCATGCTGCTGCTGCTGTTGATGCCGCAAACCCACACAGTGTCATTGTGCCACTCTGTGGCCTACTCCTTTTTTTGCCACCTCCAGAATGTCATTGTGTGCACTCTCTGACCTCATGCTGCTGTGGGCTGCCGCCCCCCCCGTCACCCCCCCTTCCACCCCCCCACTCCCCCCCCCTGACTCAACCCCCCTTTTCTCCCCCCGCCCCCCCCCCCCCCCCCGCCTCCGCCCCTCCCCCCACCCTGTCACCTCCCTGCCCGCCCCTCCCCTCACCCTCCCTGCCCCGCGCTCGCCGTCCTCCCCCCCCTCCACCCCCCCCTCACCCCCCCCACTACCTTCCCCCCACCCCCACCCCCCTTCCTCACCCCAGATCCCCCCCGCACCCCTGCCTCCTCCTCCCCGCCCCTCCCCCCCTCCCCCCTCTCCGACCTCCTCACGCTACCCGCTCTGTCACTATGTTGCCAACTGAGCCCTCAGCTTTTTTTTCCAGCTGTCGCTGGCCATGACTTTATCCAGTCTACATTCCCCCTTCAGTTTTTAGTGGTCAGTTTTTGTCCTCTTAAGTGCCCAGGAATTTTTATAGTGAAGCGATTCTAAGAAGCGGCGGCAGTCATGTGCGTGTCATACTAAAACACTACATATGTTAATGAAAGACAAACCACTCCTCTGCAATATTTAAGCATGGCACAAACGTTCTACAGCACCCTGCCAGGCTCTGTGCAGCCTGGAAATACTGTTTTTTAAAGTGATTCATCCGAAGTAATTTCGGAACGAAGCTATTTTTTGTCGGGAAATTCGGCGAAGTGAGCGAACCAAATTTCGAGAAATTCGCCCATTTCTACTATTTAGCATATGCTTAGTCATACAGATTCCTGTCATGTAACAGTGTACAATTTTGCTCCCAAAAAACAAAATTTTCATTTTTACTATTTTTGTTATTATTTTGTAAATCCACATTTGGCTTTCAACACTGCCTGGATCCTTCTGGACATGCTCTAGATTAGACTCAAGCATGTCTCGACCAAAATCTGATCCCAGGTCTCATCTGCGCTTTTGCATATTGCTGCTTAATGGTCGACTTGCTTGAGTATAAATACAGCTTTTTTGTGTAATGTGCATCACACGGTGCTTGCCTGGATGTCTGTGATCTCACTATTGCAAAGCATATAAGCTCCATTGTGTTTGTCACGCCAGAACTGATAGACCTTGTGATGAGCCGACTTGATGACTGATATTTTCCCTGAACATCCACCTTTGGCTTTGGAATTGATATACAGATTTTATTTTGTATTCTTTCAACTGTCATGACCGCTATCGATGAGCTGGATAATGCTGTTTCTCTTTTTAGATATAATCTTCTTCAAGGCTGCTCCTCGATTGAAACTAGTGACCTTTTGCTTGGGAATCAACCTAATAACACTCTGAGCTATTAGGGAATGTGAGAATAGGCTGGAGCAAACAAATAACAATGCAGTTACATGACAAGGATCTGCATTACTTAGCATATACTAAATAGTTGCAAGTCAAATTTATGTATGAGATTACCAAGATAATTGTCTATAAAATTTGCTAGTCTTATGTTCTAAGCTGTAGTGGATGGTGAGATATGGAGTCAAATGTTCGAAACATTGTTACTCTTTTACTTTTCAGTGTATATTGCAGTAATTAGGTACTACAATATATAGGCATTTCATTGATGTAAAATGAGTGCAACAGGAGTATAATTATAACAGACCTGGAGGCCTTTATCAGGCCCTGGCCACCATGGAAGCCAAATGCCAACTCTCATTGCCAGGCAGGAGATGAGGGAAAGTAGGAGACACAGTCCTTTCTAACTGTTTATATACTGCGGGTGCATCAAACATGCCATCTAAGTTGAGATTGGAATTATATTGAATCCCAGCCACTAACGGAAGGTACCAGCTGTTATTTAGGATATGTTCACATGGCGCGTTGAGTCCGTGTGAACATACGCTCTTAGATATGTGTTTGGATCCGCCTGTCAGAGCCCAAACGGACTCACACGTATCTAATAAATAGCAATGTGATTTTCATTGCTTTTAATATGAGACACACATCGGCGTTCACACGAGTGATCGCCGATGCGTGTCTCTTATTGACATGTCAATTCTTGGTCCGAAAGACGCAGCAGAATCCCTATTTTAAACTATAGGGTGTGATCCTGCTGCATCCAACACGTATTCAACACACAGCTGCGTGTTGGATACGTTTTGGATATGTTTAGGATCCGATCGACGCTGCATTTTTGGATGCGATTTTCGGATCCAACACAAATCTTAAATCAGATCCAAAAACACCGTGTGAATGGCCACTTGCAGCTGGAACCCACCTATAACAGCAGAATGACATAAAGTTATGCTACATTCAGTGAGGGATTAACATCTGCAGCCCACAGTACAGATCCAAGGTGCTAGTCACTGCAGAGAGGGCTGATAATAACTAGCCCCATCATGCACTTTTAATTGTTGCCTAGATATGTGGTATTTTTCCATTGGTTAGGAGAATTAAATATGCACGTGTTGGTGGGAGATAGAAGGGGAAGAAATGATGGCTTTGTGGTCCTAGCACCTGACTGCATCAGAAGTCTTGGTGGTATGCTGTACACCAGGCTTGTCTGCACATACTTCAGATATAAACATTCCTTAATAAACTAACTTTGCAGGAAGTACATTGGGATAAGGTGCTAGTAGGGAAAGACGTCCACCCTGAATTGCCCTAAAGCAAAGAATTACCTAATATTCAACACACTTTCCTTTTTTAATATAAAATTAGCACCTTCACTAACGAAGTATTCCATCAAATTACTCATCTCAGATATAATCTTATATAGGGGTTCTTACAGACTGAAGCAATGGTCAGGATGATGATTCACTCCCTGCTGTGCCCCCTATCTTGAAAGACTGGAGCTCATTTACATTACTTACTGACAAACTTTATCCCTTAAGATCTCTGTACCCTTGTGCATTGCTGTTTACAAACCTCCTACACTCATGTCACTGTAACAGGATCAGCTAGGAATAGCAGAGGTGATGTACTAATCACTGTTGTGTTTAAGTAGCTGGTATTGTTTTTTTCCCAAAAAATCAACTACAATTAAACTCTAAAGACCTGATTCCACATATTATTGATTCATTAGTTCTTAAGCAAGTGCCTAAATATCAGAGGCAGCCCATACAGTTGTTATGGAGCCCTGAAGAAATAAAGCTGCTTTTGATTGGTCTCATTCCCATCTTAATGGTGGTAAAAACCTGAACTGTGACGTGGACTCCACAGATAACGCAATAGTAGTAAACAAGAAAAACTGTACCAGTCACAACAACTGCTGGGGTTAACAGGACCTTCTGGGTGGTTTGGAGTGTGATGGTGTCAAGCAACACCTGGACCGGGCCTTACTATTATCTTTGCCTCAGGAACCCATTTCTTCCTGTTCATCACCATCCTTTAGCCTTCAGGTAATAATCTTTGTTCCCTCTGTTTCGTAAGCAATCTTGCAAATTTAGGTATTTGAAACAGACCCTTGACTGTCGCAAACCAGAAGTCAAAATTAAATTTGGCCATGATCCCTTTTACGATAAA
Organism: Phyllomedusa bahiana; assembly: GCA_025379985.1. Taxonomy (NCBI): domain Eukaryota; kingdom Metazoa; phylum Chordata; class Amphibia; order Anura; family Hylidae; genus Phyllomedusa; species Phyllomedusa bahiana. The sequence goes on from JAODAL010050315.1 coordinate 25,028, forward strand.
GAACTATATAGTGTGTATTGATAAATGCAACAACCACCTCTGAACTCCAGCTGCCTAGGCTGAACATATTAACAGTTTCAGGGAGATTAACAATAAATTGATAATTTTTTTTTTAATTGGCACTGTGAAAGAGGGAAAAAAATATAGGTATAAGTATTGTCAGAAGAAATATTGAGTGAGTTTTTGCATACCTTCTAACAGTTCTGTTTGTTGGTAAATGACAAGCTGATCTATCTATAGAAATAAAAAAACATATAAAAACATTTAAAAATGGCAAAATCAAAAAAAAAAAAAAAAAAAAAGTACAAAATAAACAGCTCCTAGAAGAAGCTACAGTTATAAGTTATCAGTTTTTTTTAACCTGACTAAGATATTCTACTCCTGGTGGACAGTTGGCTAGTCCGGGAGGAGACGGAATCCATGTACTTCTGATATCACCTGAATTTGGTGGCTGATTGTGAAAAGTAGTACCTTCACCATAAAAACCATAGTTGTTCACACCTGTTAAATATGAAATGTATTAGATAAGTGAATATAGAAATTACAGCTTTACAACTGGGAACAAGTCCAAAAAGAATCTGGCCCTATGGACTTTTTCTTGATTTAATAGATAAGAAAAGAGGCTTACATAGTGTAATTTCAGTTTTGATGAGTTTGTTAAGCTAAAGCCAGGTCTAAAAAAGAGCATAAAAACTAAACTATGTTACAGATCACAAAAAATTAGGGCAAAAAGGGGGAAGTGAAAAAAAAACATAATATCACAAAATTAAAAGGGATTCTTAAAAGGGTTGCTCACAAAGGTTTGTTTTTATTTAAAGATCTTGCAAAAACAGCATTTTGAAATATATGTCCATTCCCAGTGTCCTACCTTTTACTAGATATCCCCTCTTTTGTATGGGCTGCTCACTTTCAGCCCTTTAAGTCAGACCTGTTTGTCCTCTTGATGGGCTGCAGCACTGATGCAAAGCTGCGACCTGGCTTTTTGCAGCCAAATAGAAGCAGAAAACACGCCCCTGAATTAAAATTTTAAAACCCAAGAAAACAGGACTGAGGTAGATAATAATGTAGTGAGACACCCTTTTTAAAATATGAAAATTGGAAAACTTTGGGGTGTATGCATATTCCATAGCTTTCTCTAATTCAATCTAGGAATCAAAAAGCAAAAAAGTAAGATATTAAACCACCATGCCCAAAAAACTACGAAACAGATATGGTAAATTCACACTAGTAATTAACATGGCTTTCTTGCCTTTTTTTTTTTTTTTTAGAAACAAAAAACCCAGGCATATCTTCCTCTTATTGATACACACTACCTTAACTTAAGCCTTTCACTTCATTTATGAGGTGGTCCTATACTTCATAAACTACATTTTTGAACAGTTGATTATACATGCATGGTTTTAAGGGGGCACCATGACTATATTATTTTTGGGGGGGGAAAATTTGGGTTTGTTATTTTGGGAACTACGTGGGGGAAAAAGTAATCAGCCCCAATTGTGCCATTCTCCATTTTTAAAAAGATGAGAGGCCTGTGTTTGACACTAGGTAACCCAACTATGGGGAAAAAAAGGAAAAACAAATCCAAAAATCACTTGCTATTTGGAAAAAATTTATTTGCAAATAAGGTGAAAAAATTAACTTTTGGTCACCTACAAAAAAGCAAGATTTCTACCTCACAGACCTGTAATTTCTCTCTAAGAACTCCTCTGTCCTCACTCATTGCTGTAGTAATGGTACCTTTTTGAAATCTTTTCAGTATAAAAGCACCTGTCCAAACTCAAAATGTCACCTCCAAAAACCACTATGGGAAGACCAAAGGCTGTCGCACGAACCGAAAAAAATTGTAGCCCTCACCAGGGTGGAAGACTGAATCTGAAAAAAGCAAGCAGCTTGGTAAAAATCATACAAGAAAAAACAGACCACTGATAATCTCACTTTTCTGGGGCTCCACCATTCTCACCCCATAAATTTTCAAATAAAACTTTCCCAAAAAAAACAATGGATTTTCTGAAATGTTTTTTTCATTGTGTCTCTCATAGTTGAGGTCACCCTTTATTCAAATTTCAGCCGCTCTCATCTTTTTTGTGGGAAAATTGCCAATTGGGGGCTGACTAAATACTATTTTTCCCCCTGTATAACTGGTTTATATGGAAGCAGCTGGTTGGACAAAAGTTGGGAAATTTGGGTGCATTAATAGTGGCAAGCTTTATTGAATATTGGCAGTAAGGGGTCGTTTTTGGAGGGGGGCTAGGATCTTGGCCAAAAAAAGGGGGGCCAACCCAAAAAAAATTGTGTAAAAATGTTAATGTATGAAAGGCAAAAAGGTATGTCCATTTTTTCCATTTTTTTTCCATTATTATGATGCAGTAAAGTGGCCCTGGAAATAAAATAAATAAGTTAATGGTTATTATCACATGTTTTAAATGCAGATTTAGATTTTAATATTGTGAATACATGCATGCCTC
>JAODAL010050316.1:0-27491 GCA_025379985.1 Phyllomedusa bahiana
CCCCCAATCATCTCAGCTCCACAAGTACTGCTCCATCATACCACATTGTGTAGGGCACAGCGGAGTCACGCAGTTCTACACCTGGCTTGCCTCGGCGAACGAAGTCACACAGGGGAGGAACTGCTCCACGTCATGCAGCAAGAAATCGATGTGCGGCTTTCTCCGCGCCAACTGCAAATCGGAACCATGGTGACGGACAATGGGAGTAACATTGTGTCCACGCTGCACTGAGGAGGGATGGTCCATACGCCCTGCATGGTGCACGAGTTCAATTTGGTTGTGAAAAGGTTCCTGAAGTCTTCCACCGATCTTCAGAAGATTCTTAAAATGGCCAGGAAACTGTGCATGCACTTCATCCATTCCTACAAAGCCAGGAACACCCTCCTCCAGTTGCAGCGGCAGATCGGCCTCCCCCAACACACTCTGATATGCGATGTTTTCACCCATTGTAATTCCAGCCTGCACATGTTGGACCGAGTGTATGAACAGCTAAAGGCCATGAACGATTTTTTGATGATCCAGGCGGACAGGAGTAGTCTCCTGTGTAGCTTTGATGTCAGCCAGTGCCAGCTCATGCGTGACACCTGCCATTTGTTGTAGCCATTCGAGGAGGTGACGTTATTTGTCAGTCGCCAGGACGACGGGATGAATAACATCATTTCACTGCTTCATGTCCTGAAACAGATGCTGAAAAATCTGTCTGGGCAGGGGACTGGAGACGTGGCGACTACATCTCGCGGCCACATGAGTCCGGTGGGGACTGAAATGGAGGAGGAGGAGGAGGACATTGGAGCAGAAGCATTGTCTGGTGAAATGAGTGGATTTTCTACCCAGGTGACAAGAGAGGAGGAGCAGGAGCAGCTGGAGGAGGTAGATAGAGATGAGGAAGACGAGGCAGATGACCCGCAAGCACCGTGGCAGTATACAGTGGAGATGGAGGCAGGGAGCCCCTCGGAGTCATTTGTGCAGATGGCCCGCAGCATGCTGATTTGCCTGGCTAGTGACAGCCGAATAGTCAGCATCCGGCAGAGGGATGACTTCTGGCTCTCCACCCTATTGGACCCTCGCTAGCGGTCTAAAATGGGAGCCTTTTTCCCATCTGCTGAGAGGGAGGACAAACTCAAATACTATAGGGAAATCCTCCGTAGTCAGTTGGCCACGGCCTATGTGCGGCATCGTCCCTCCTCTGACAGGTCTGACCGGGGGGGTTCTGCAGCGCTCACGAACTACTTTCCGCGGCTGCGGGGGGCAGGTGGGGTTGGTATGAGCTGTAACAGCTCCATCAGCAGCAACCTAATTCTGGAGTCAATGATGAGCAGCTTCGTTCACCCGCCTAGTGAGGAGGGCAGTCGCCAGCAGCAGCAGGAGCAGGCCCTGGAGCAGACCCTGAACCAACAGATGGTGGCCTACTTGGACAGCACTCTGCCACCCCAGTTAGAAGATCCGCTGGACTACTGGGCAGCCAAACTGGATGTGTGGCCGCAACTTGTCGAGTTTGCAGTGGAGAAGCTGTCCTGCCCGGCCAGTAGTGTGGCATTAGAGCGGGTGTTCAGTGCAGCGGGGGGCCGTCGTTACCCCAAGGAGAACCCGCTTGTCCACGGGAAATGTGGAACGACTGACCTTTGTCAAGATGAATCAGGCATGGATCGGCCAGGATTTCCACACACCAATGCCTTAGGTTGTCAGACTATATCAGCATGACATAGAAGATCCGCTGGACTACTGGGCAGCCAAACTGGATGTGTGGCCGCAACTTGCCGAGTTTGCAGTGGAGAAGCTGTCCTGCCCGGCCAGTAGTGTGGCATTAGAGCAGGTGTTCAGTGCAGCGGGGGCCGTCGTTACCCCAAGGAGAACCCGCTTGTCCACGGGAAATGTGGAACGACTGACCTTTGTCAAGATGAATCAGGCGTGGATCAGCCAGGATTTCCACACACCAATGCCTTAGGCGTCAGACTATATCAGCCATGACATAGAAGATCCGCTGGACTACTGGGCAGCCAAACTGGATGTGTGGCCGCAACTTGCCGAGTTTGCAGTGGAGAAGCTGTCCTGCCCGGCCAGTAGTGTGACATTAGAGCGGGTGTTCAGTGTAGCGGGGGCCGTCGTTACCCCAAGGAGAACCCGCTTGTCCACGGGAAATGTGGAACGACTGACCTTTGTCAAGATGAATCAAGCGTGGATCGGCCAGGATTTCCACACACCAATGTCTTAGGCGTCAGACTATATCAGCCATGACGCTCACCCAAACTGTGAGAAATTAGTCTGGGTTCAAACTACCTGCCTCAGCCACTATTCTGATGCCGCCACCCGCCTGATGACACACATCAGTTTCTCCATCTGCCACCAACCATCTTTACCAGGGAATGTCATTGTGCCACTTTCTGACCTCATGCTGCTGCTATGGCTGTTGCTGTGCCCTCCACGCTGTGTCATTGTGCCACTCTGTGGCCTACTCCTGTTTTGCCACCTCCAGAATGTCATTGTTCCACTGTCTGACCTCATGCTGCTGCTGTGGCTGCTGTCATGACCTCCACACTGTGTCATTGTGCCACTCTGTGGCCTTCTTCTGTTTTGCCACCTCCAGAATGTCATTGTGCCACTGTCTGACCTCATGCTGCTGCTGTTGCTGCTGCCGTCACCTCCACTCTCTGTCATTGTGCCACTCTGTGGCCTACTACTGTTTTGCCACCTCCAGAATGTCATTGTGCCACTGTCTGACCTCATGCTGCTGCTGCCGTGACCTCCACTCTCTGTCATTGTGCCACTCTGTGGCCTACTACTGTTTTGCCACCTCCAGAATGTCATTGTGCCACTGTCTGACCTCATGCTGCTGCTGTGGCTGTTGCCGTGCCCTCCACACTGTGTCATTGTGCCACTCTCTGACCTCATGCTGCTGCTGCCGTCACCTCCACTCTCTGTCATTGTGCCACTCTGTGGCCTACTACTGTTTTGCCACCTCCAGAATGTCATTGTGCAACTGTCTGTCCTCTTGCTGCTGTGGATGCTGCCGTCACATCCACACTCTGTCACTGATGTTGCCTACTGTGCTCTCAGATTTTTTTTTCCAGCTTTCCCTGCCATGACTTTATCGGGCTACATTCCCGCTTCAGTTTTTTGGTCAGTTTTGCCCTCTTAAGTGCCCAGGGAATTTTATAGTGAAGCGATTCTAAGTGCGGCATCAGTCATCTGCGTGTCATACTAAAACACAACATTGTATGAAGACCAAACCAAGATCCCTCTGCATATTTAAGCATGGCACAATGTTCTACAGCACCCTGCAGGCTCTGTGAAGCCTGGAAATAGCTGTTTTTTAATGCGATTCATCCCGAAGCAATTCGGACCGAAACAAATTTTGTCGGAAATTTCGACGAAGTCACCGAATCGAATTTTTGAGAAATTCGCCCATCTCTACTGTAGGGTATTTAATACCCAAGGCTTAATTTAACCTCTCGATTGTGGGTTAATTTGGACTAAAATATGGGGTGTCTGTTTTCTTTTTGGACCCATGTACGCCTAAATTACATCTGGTTGTTCTGTATTGTATGTCATACCCAAGGCGTAATTTAACTTCTTGATTGTGGGGTAATTTGGACTAAAATACAAGGTGTCTGTATTTTTTGGTCCTCTATACGCCTAATTGCCCCTGCCTCGGTGAGCCCCTGTGCTGCTACTTTCTGGGACCTGCAAAGTAGGTGGTCTGAATCATAGTCGTTTGCTTCCTGACTTCGCACTACTGCCACCCTGCTGACTCCCGGCCACACTACTGACTTGCCGGCTATGCCACTGTCTGACACGCAAGCTGCCGCTCTCTTCTCCCGATGATGATGATGATGATGATAAAGCCCTTGCTTTCAGTGCCGGGACGATGAGTAGTCGAAGATAGGCGACCGCCTAGGGCACCACTGCATTCCAGGCAGGAAAGGGGCGCAAGGGGCATGGAGTTGGCTGAATTTTCCATTTGGGGGGCACTTCATGTTTTGTTTAACTAGGGCACCAGAATACCTTGTCCCAGCTTCGCTTGCTTCACCCAGCTGCCATGTGCGAATGGCTACATCGATTAGTGTTTGCCTCTCACCTTTGTCCCCTTCAATGGTGTCGCTGACCGCTCGCAACATAACCTCCCATGCCACTCTCCTCATCACTACTTGCCCGCTTCTGCAAGAAGCACCAGTTGTCTTCCTCACCTTTTTGCTGCCTACTGTCCTCAAATAGTTCGTCCTCACTGTATAGTGGTGCAAAGGCCACAGCACATAGTAGTTCTCTGGCGGTTGGAAGCGAACGGGACAGAGGTGGGTTGAGGGCAGGTAAGGGCCCCTGACCTGCTCCCGGGCAATGCCAACTAAAGGTTGTGTCTTATGGATACACCGACTCTTTGCCAAGGTTATCAGGTGTCATCTGGGAGAAAGTGGATGACCAAGTGTGTGGTCAACACACGGCCGCTACATGACAGCGGAAGCTGCGGCCACGCGGGGTGACCCCTGCTGTGACGTCCCCTTACTGTGATGCAACCTGTGCCTGTTTCAGGAACCTACTATTGCGTTCTTTGTTACCCCATGTGATCGGGCACGCTCAAAACCCTCACAGTTTTAAGTGCGCTCTGAAAATTTATCTTCTTAGACAAGCCTACCAAAATCCCTAATTGTTAACCCCCTAAATTCTGTCACACATTCGTCACTTCCTGCACTTTGCCACCCGCAGGCCCTTATCTGTATATAGATGTATGGTTGATATGGCAGGTTCATCCAGTTTTTTATGTATACTACCCCATATTTATGTAACATGGTTGGACCATTGTAAACCAAGCACTTCTCATCCTTTGCTTGCTAATAGATTGTAAGCTCTTGTGAGCAGGACCCTCACCCTTGTGTCTGATTTGCAAGTACATTTTTTACAATGTAATGTCTGGTTTATCTGTGCTTTTACCCTCTATATTGTAAAGTGCTGCGGAATATGTTGGCGCTATATAAATAAAGATTATTATTATTATTATTATTATTATTATTATTATAGTAGAATCTTAGCCCTCAGCTCGGTTCTTTCCAGCTGGCGCTGACATTACCTTGTCAGGCTGCATTCCCAATTTCAGTTATTTGGTCAGTTTTGCCCCTGTAACTGCCCAGACAAGTGAAGTGTGAAGCGATTCTAGTACCAGTGCCTGTCATCTGCGTGTCATACTAAAACACAGCATTGTATGAAGACCAAACCATGCTCCCTATGCATATTTGAGCATGGCACAATGTTCTACAACACCCTACAGGCTCTCTGCAGCCAGGAAATAGCTGTTTTTTAACGTGATTCGCCGCAAATAAATTTTGGTCGAAAATAATTTTCCGAACAGTTCGGCGAACTTGGTGTATCGAATTTGTGAGAAATTCGCCCACCTCTACTTGCCGCCCTTAGGATCGGAAGACTTACGCACATCCCTTGCCTGGCACACGTGCTGAACCTGGTTGTGCAGAAATTTCTCAAGCGCTACCCGAGTCTTAACTGTCTGCTGAGGAAAGCTCTAGGTCTTAGCTCACACTTTCAGTGTTCGCACCCTGCTTCGTCATGACTGGCAGTGTTTCAGCGTGATCTGGGCCTCCCCGTCAACCATCTCATTGACGTAGCAACACGCTGGAATTCCACCATCCACATGCTCCAGCGATTGTGGCAGCAGTGTAATGCCATTATGCAGTATGAAGTATCGCATGGCCTGATGAGCAGTGGTGCGGATCTCAGGGTGTTGAGCCACAGAGAGTGGAGGCAGGTGAAGGATCTCTGCAACATCCTTCACAGTTTGAAGACGCAACCAAAATGGTCAGTCAGGATGATGGCGTTGTCAATGATCATTGTGGTCATATTTTTACTGGAACAAGCGTTAGACTCTCTGCGGCAGCAGGTCCCAGCAGTGATGGAGGAGGATGAGGTGGACACAGAGCCTTACTCGCCATCGGATGTAGAAGGCCCGACTGTTTCCCAATTGTATCGGTCTTCTTTAGGCGGTGGTTCGAGGTCCAGGGCGGGTGCAGGACAGCAGTTCAGCTCACAGAGTAGAGGGCATTACACTAGCCAGGCCTCTGGTGATGGTCAGGATGAGGAAGTGGAGGAGGATGATGAGGCAGGGGTGGACACCACTGGTACCGATTAACCTTAGGTGTTAATAGGTTGGGACAGATTTCAGGAGGAGGAAGATGAAAAAGAGGAGGAAGATCTGGTTAGTGCCCCTCGACCCCAAGCTTGGGAGATCCTGGCAGCATCTCACACATGAGTGCTTGGATGCTACATTACCTGCAACATGACCCACGCATCAGGGCAATCAAAATGAACAGCGATTACTGGGTGGCCACCCTCCTTGATCCACATTACAAATCAAAAGTGAGCACTTTCCTTCCACCCACACAAATTGACAGTAGAATTTGAGACAGTGTTCATTGACCAACTCGAGACATCTGTTGCGTCTTCTTCACATTCTAATGTCACGATGGAACAACGTCAGCAACATGACAGCAGTAGAATGGCAAGTAGCCGCAGCAGGCAGTGTTGCAGAAGCGCACTGGTTAACATTTTTAACTCGGTTTTTACTAACTCACCCATGCCTGCAATGCAGGGCAGCATTCGGACACACCAAGACCGCCTTCAAAGCATGGTCGATGACTACCTGCGGCTCAACACCGATGTTTTTGGACTTAATCTGGACCCAGTCAAATTCTGGATGTCCAAAATGGATGAATGGCCTGAGCTTGCTCGATACGCCATACAAATTTAATTCTGCCCGGCAGCCAGCGTTATCTCCGGACCCACCTTCAGCACAGCTGGCGGGATGACAACTGACAAATGTATCCGTCTTCCCCTGAGAATGTTGATTGTTTGGCATTTATCAAAATGAATCAAGCGTGGATCTCTGACGATTTTGTTACCACGGTTGCCAATGTCACTGACTAGTTAACTAGTCTAGTCTTCTTGACAATGTGAAATAAACATTCCATCAGTCATCTATTAACATCAGTCATCAGTCAGCCTGCCATAAGTCATTTATTAACCGTTTCAGGCCTCATATAGCCAAATCAAATTGGGGCGCCACTCATTACTACTTCCTATTTTTTTTAATAGATTTGTGGGCCCCTTTTCGATTACGACCTGTGAAAGGAGTACTGCCCGTACTGCCCTTTTGGCACCTCTGGTGGTAGCAGACGCTATGGGACCCTGCATCCTGAGGTGTTCCAAAAGCCCCTTTGACACATAAGAAGACATCGGTAATGGAAATGGCACATAGTAACTGGCATGGGTTCCAATAGCGCAGTACTTTTGTCAGGGGCCCTAATCAAAAAAGGGCCCAGTGATATGTTAAAAAATAGGAACTAGTAATGGGTGGGACTGACGGCAGTCCGGGCTACCACTGCACCCCCTATAACTATAGCCCTGCCATCTGAACCTCCATGTTTCCCGTTGGGATGTTCTTGCTGCCATCACATATATGAAATGTTCTTGGGCCCTGGTACAAAAAGTGATAGGAGGCTCCTGCCAGTTACCATGTGCCATTTCCAATACCGGCATCTTCTTATGTGTCAAAGGGGCCCTGTAGCAGCTGCTAGCGCTGCACCTCCTATAGCTACACAGTCCTCATCTTTTCAGTTAGCCATTAAAAGGAATGAATTATTTTAGCCTGTGAATTTTTTTCTGTGACTCTTAGAGCCAAATTTTCTTCACTAAGTTGTTCCACATATCCATTTTACTGTTATGGATGCTAATTGCAGCTTCTCCTCACCTGTATGGGTATAATAATTAACCAGAACATCTTCTCCCATTGACTTTAATGCGGTTCGAAGTTCAGTTCGAGTTCGACTCGAACTTCGAACCGAACTTCTCAAAATTCGAGGTTCTACTCGAATTCACACTTTTTAGGGTTCGCTCATCTCTACTTAAGAAGATTAAAATAGGCAAATCACTGGGTCCTGATGGTATACCCCCCCATGTCCTAAGTGAATTAAGAAATGTGATATAGAGGCCTCTATTCTTAATATTTATGGACTGTATAATAACAGGGTATGTCCCAAAGCATTGGCACATAGCAAATGTGGTGCCAATATTCAAAAAGGGGTCAAAAAGTGATCCTGGAAACTATAGGCCCTTAAGTTTAACTTCTGTTGTGGGTAAAATGTTTGAAGGTTTTCTATGAGATGCTATACTGGAGTATCTCACTGAAAATAAATGTATAACTCTGTTCCAGCATGGGTTTATGAAGGATCGGTCCTGTCAAACTAATCTCATCAGCTTCTTTAAGGAGGTTAGTTCTAGACTGGATCAGGGTGAGGCATTGAATGTCATATATCTAGATTTTTCTGAAGCATTTGATACTGTGCCTCATAAAAGGTTGGTAAGTAAAATGGGAATGCTTGGAATGGGGACAATGTTTGCAAGTGGGGTAACTGGCTTAGTGAGCAAAGGGTGGTGATTAATGGTGCATACTCATACTGGATCCATGTTACTAGTGGGTCAGTATTGGTTCCTATTCTCTTTCAAATCTTCATTAAGGATCTTACACATGGATTGCACAGTAGAATATCAATCTTTGCAGATGATACTAAGGTCTGTAAAGTAATCAACACAATAAAGGACAATGTTTTATTACAAAGGGATCTGGATAAGTTAGAGGCCTGGGCAGAGAATTGGCAGATGAGGTTTAACACAGAAAAATGCAAGGTTATGCACATGAGGAAGGAAAAATCCATTTGGAAAAACACTAGATGAAACTGACATGGAGAAGAACTTGGGAATCATAGTGGACAGTAGACATAAGTTGTAGCAGCCAGTGTCATGTAGCAGCTGCCAAGGCTTATAGGATCCTGGGGTGTATTAAAAGGGTCATAGAGGTCAGACTACATATAGAATATTGTGTATAGTTTTGGACACCAGTGCACAGGAAAAACATTTTATAGCTTGAATAGACATAAAGGTGGGCAACAAAAATAATGAAAGGACTGGGGGAACAGCAAAACCCAGAAAGATTAGTAAGATTTTGGTTATGTAGGTTAGAGAAAAGATGGCTTCGAGGGGACATAATAAATATGTTTAAATATAACGAAGGTAAATATAGAGATCGCTCCCAAGATGTATTTATACCCAGGACTGTATCCAGAACAAGGGGCAGAGCAGTGAGACTGTGGAACTCTCTGCCAGAGGAACTTGTCATGATGAATTCACTAAGAGAGTTAAAAAAAGGGTTTGGATGCATTTTTAGAGTGTAATAATATAACAAGTTATAGTGACTAGGATTCTGGAGAAAGTTTTTTGATCCAGGGATTTATTCTGATTGCCAGATTGGAGTTGGGAAGGAATTTTTCCCCTGAATTGAGAACAATAGCTTTCTACCTCATGGGGTTTTTGGCCTTGCTCTGGATCATCACTATAGCACAAAAGGATGAACTGGATGGAAGTCTGTTTTTTTTTCAGCCTTACAAACTATGTAACTATGTAATTCTGAGAGCCATAACTTTTTTATTTTTCTGTTAATGGAGCTGTGTAAGGGCTTGTTGTTGATATTTTAATGGTGCTGTTTGGGGGCATATATGACTTTTGATCACTTTTTAGCCTTTTTTTTAAAGAAGAAAAACAAAATTCTGTTAGGGGTTTTTTATTTTTTTACAGCACTTACCATTTGGTATAAATTACGTCTTAACTTTACTCAGTGGGTCCATATGATTACTCTGGAAACCAAATTTATATCTTTTTTATGCTGCAGTACTTTTAAACGTTAAAAATAATTTTAAAAAATCATGTTTTTGCTTGGCTGCATTTTGAAAGTCATATTTTTTTTATGTCCTTGCTGTTGTCAGAACTATTTAACCCCTTAACGACTGCCCACCGACTTTTGCCGTCGGCTGGTGCGGGTCGTTCGTCTACAGCGACGTCTTTTAGCGTCACTGCAGACATGGGGGTTTGTGGTGCCCGGGCGCCGCAGCAGCGATAGGATCGGGGGCTGTACTACACAGACCCGATCCCAGAGCATCTCCTGCGAGCACCATGAAGAGGGGGAACCCCTGCACTCCGGTGCTTTAACCCTTTGATTGTGGTGGATCGTCACGACAGCACAAGCAAAGGGTTTCCCTGCTCTATCGGGTGATCGGAACACCCGGTGACCCGACAGAGAACGGGGAACTGCTGCTCAGTCTGCACTGTGTGCTGTCCTGATCACTGCCTGTGTCAGACTGACACAGATTATAATGTATTAGCATATATGAATATGCTAATACATTACTAAGTGTGTAAAAAAAAAGAAAATAAAACAGTTCTCCCTTCATTGGAAAAAAGTGAAAAACATAAAAAGTGTAAAAAAAAATGAATAAAAAAATAAGTAAAAATAAATAAATATTGAATAAAAACTAATTGTGCATATATTACACACACAAAAAACACTACACATATTAGGTATCCACACGACCGTTATAACCTGTAGAATTAATCTAACAAGTTATTAAGTGTGAAATGTGAATGGTGTAAAAAAAAATAATAATAATTAAAAAAAATGTCGCAATTATTTTAAGTGAACTTAAACTATTCCCCCATAAAGTACAAATTGTCTTGAATAAAATAGGGCTTATTGGCTTTTTTGTTATTTTGAATGTATATGTTTATCATGGATTTATCTGCATATACTTTCTTAGTGTAGATATTTTCTAGGGAATAGTTTTTGCGGAGCCGCCCTTTTTGGGGCGATGTCCCCGCAATTTTGGCAGTTTTATCTAGGGTAAGTATAGGTTTTCTCCTACAGGCACTGCATCTCATATTGGGCGCCTGTAACCCCTGCCTGGACTGCAGTCAAGTAACCAAAACTGTGAGTCCTATTTTTTCTTCCCTAGTTTTTGTGTGGATTCATTTTTTTGGGGGTTATCTTAATGTATATCTATTAAATGTTATGTTTTATTGGGTTTTTCCTTGCAGTGATATTTGTTTACACCTGGTAAATATTATTCATTTTTGCAGTGACTTTTTTTTTTTTGAATAAAATGAGCCCTCATACAACTGCATCATTGAAAAAATAAAAAAGTTACAACTGTTGAAACGCAAGGAGGCAAAAACTAAAAAAATGTTCTGGTCATTTACTACTTTTCAGGCCTGGGGCTTAAGGGGTTAAGGGCTTATCTTTGTGAGGTGTGATACTGTTTTCATTGGTACCATTTTGTTCTTTCATACGAATTTTAAATCCCTTTCTATTCCATTTTTGTGCAGCAGAATGAACAAAAACATTCATTTTTATTTATTTTTTTGTCTAGCTTTCATCATAGGGGTTAAATAACAAGATAGTTTTATAACTCAGGTTGTTACAGATGCAGCAATACCATTTATTTGTACTTCATTCATTCATTCAATTATTTTTTAGTTTTCTTTTAGGGGGGAATTAACACTGGCAATGAGTAAAAGGTGGTGTACGTTCTGTATTTTATTTTTTTTCGTTTTTAAAACTTTTTCCACTTTTTTTTATTTGTACTTGTCCCAATATGGGAGTCACTCTTCTGCAATGTATAATGCTAATTCTCACTCCCCCTATAAAACCTATATTCCAAGACAGGGTTTGGCATGCTGACATCACAGACAAACTGGAGGCCGTTGTTAGGCCTCCAGCTGTAATGGCAACCATTGCCATTCTGCGATTGCACAGTGATTGGGTGCTGATATGAGCCTTCTCCCTCTGTCAAAACTAATTGGTATGGCTGGCCCATACAATTTTAGCACCCCCACACTTTCTTCTATACCCCTCAGTGCTTACCATCTCTCTGCTACCTCATACTATTACAACATCATTTCTCCCATACCCCTTTTTTCATACTCTCTGTACTTATAAACTTACTCACCCTTCCCAGTTCTGACTCCTTTTATTTATCTCTAGCTATTTTCTATTTTTATTTCCACCTCTTTACTCCATGTTCTCTTATTGTTATGATTTTATCTTCTTCACCATATTCTCTCCATTTGCCGTGCATGACTTGTACTTGCTTAATATTGCTTCGCTTTTATTTGTCTTCTTTATCCCTTCCCCAAACATTAATCTCCCTTCCCTCTCACTCATCTATCCAGTATCCCTGTGTCTCTACTTTCACTTACTTTATTTTTCTGTCCTCCTTTGATCTTTATCTTTACCTGCTCTTCTCCGTTCTTCATTGTTGTTCACAATGCCATTTAACATGTGTAATTATTACTGCAGACCTCCACTGGAAAGAGGCATCCGCTAAAACGTTGTGTCACATTGATCTGGATTACCTATTTCTTCTTATACATTGCCCATATTAAAGAAGAGCAAATATTAATTACTCCTCTGCTTGGTTTCTTCAATAATTTCCACATTTGGTTTTGGATTTATGTATATACTAAAACTACATATCAATCTTCTGAGCTAATCCTGCTCTAGAACATGATGGGGGAACATCTCTCCTTAGGTAGAGCATCATACAGTGTGTAGAGTTTTGAATTTCCTTTTTGCACTCTATTAAGCATCTGTATATCACAAGGCATTATGAGAAAGGAGCTAAGAAGCTCAAATGCCCTCTATTGGATGTTACAAATCCTCAATTTGTTTTTGACCCACTAGAACATGATGCTAAGAGATCAGACTGCTTGTTCCAGGTTACAGATTTTCTTTACAGTAATGACCATTTCCCATTCAGCATTTTGTAACTTTAATCAGCCAGTTCACAATCATATTGTTTCAGCCAACAAAGAGGGGCCCTAATGGTGTACTGACAGCAGGGGCCCTTTAAGTAACTGAATCACTCTCTCAGGGCTGGTGTAAGAATAATTACAACAGACAACATTTTGATTCAACAGCACATACGCAATTAAGGACAGTGCTGACCTGATTTTCCAGCTGCATGCTGGCGGTTATGTTTTTTAATATTTGATTACAAAATATATACAGTGGATAGGCAGTTAATGGTTTAATAACCGGTACACTAGCATTTGGCAGTTCCCGAAAGGCTTCTTCTCCTCCTGTGGCTGCTTATAAAGCATGAATAATAAATTGTGTCTTGCGACAGTGACATATACAATGGACAAAAAAATTACAGCTGAAACATTCCGGCTAAATGTGGAAAGTAGTGTAGACTTTGACATAACTGTGATTAGAATATTCATGCCTAGGAATAGTATGCAGTAGATTGTGCCCTATTTAGCTATAATGTACAAACTCTGTCAAACTGACATCACCAGGCAATGCACAGTAAGCTCTGATGACTCACTCCAAAATCTCCAATAATAGGTCCAATTAAAAAAGTTTACACTGAATGAATCCCTGTAAAGACAGCTTGTGCTTCACAGATAAAACACACAATGTTCCTTCTAGCGTTCAGCTGAAAGGAAGCATTAGAAGTTTAAGTCCTGACGATTTCTGTATTCCTTTTGTACAACATGTTAGATAAACCAAGCAATTAAGAGGAAGTTGTTTCTTAAGTACTTAGTTAAGATTTTTGCTGAGTTAAAAAGATCTTGTTTTACAGACAAATTCCAGGCAAGAATGAAGCATTTCTCTAATAACCAAAAAAATTATGAAAAATATTCTATCACAATATCGTCTGTATGGCGCATATTTGATTTGCATCAATAAAAAATTTTCACTTTGCATCTGAATCCACGGAGTGCAGTTGAATATTTATCATTATTTGAAGGGACTTCCAAACCCATCAACCGGCACCCAAGAATGGTTACTTTCCAGTGAGTGCCTCTCTAACACAATAAATATAACTCAAAAAAATAGTCCTGTAAGTGTCTTGCCAACATAGGTATTAGAATTATGAATAAAGAGTGCCTGCATTATAAAAGAAAGACTAAAAATAGTAGGTGCACAAAAATTTAAAAATCCCAGTAATTCCTTCCTTAAAGGAGTTGTCTCATTACGAGCTTTCAGCCTGTCAGTGTCCCATGGTAAGTTGAACTGAGGGGCGTGCTTCTTGGTCTGTCTGTTCTGCTCCCTCTCCCCCCTCCCATCAGCACACAGGCAGCTACTAACTTCTATACAGGGGGGGAGGGGGTTTGCTCTCAGAGTTCACCCTGTGTGTGCCTGCCTAGGTCTGTTGCAGGAGAGGGCTGATCTAGGAGTGTAGAGTAGGAATATGAAGCTGTGTGCTAATAGAGCAGAGGGGATGCATGTGTTTCCTATATCCCCTGCTTAGCTTACAAGTCTCCACATCTCCAGCAACAACAAGGGCAGTGTTACTATACTCAGGATGTGTTCCTAATACAGGAAAACATAAAGTATTCACATGCCTGATTTGTATAGTATTAGTATAGTCACAGTTCCAAAGACATATCATGATTATAGTAACAGACAGGGTCACTGCTGTCACATCTATCTGTGTAGAGAGCAGGAGGAAGCAGGGACACACAGGGTTAATCCAGGCAGCTCGGACACAGACGCCAGAGTCCTCCCTCCCCCCTCCCTTCTCCCTCCCTCCACTACAGAAGCATTCTGTGCGGGAGGGGCTCTCTGCTCCGACCTGTCTTCAAAGGTGATGAGTCATTCAGACCTGACAGCCAGTAAGATAAGGATCAACAGGTCGGCTACTATAGAGATTTGAGAAGCTGATGTAGTAATACTAACAGGGCTAGCTCAAAATCAGTAGAACATTTGTAATGAACATATATTGCAAAGCTGCTTGTTTTTTAAAGATCTTTAAATTAAAACCCAATCATTGTAGCGAGACAACCCCTTTAATGCCTTCTTTCATTTGTTCCTATCTTGTCTCTTATTGCAACTAAAACCATGTATGATGGAAAATCTTCTCTTTCAGTCCCAGGAGCTCAGACATGGCTCTCTTCCACCTCTTCCTCATCTATATCTGGATGCTGGACAACTGGCTCCAGCAGGAGCCTGCCCCCTCTGCCATTTTTGCTGTAAGACAAGAAGGGGGGGGGATTTACTTTACTACCATTTTAACCAGTTTTCTGTAACAAAAAAGTTACACATTTGTGAAAATTGTGATTTTGTGCTCAAGTGCATGATGAGAGAAATCGGCGAGGTGGCGTGGTCTTCCATGGTCCGACAGATTTACTGTATTTATTCCAAATTTTTAAAAATCATGTTGAAAATCCTTAAATTACAGAAGGTGAACACCTCGTGCATGAAACACTATTGGTTTGTCCAGAAAAGTCCAAAGTCCAAAAGCTCTTACACCGGTCTATTAACGGAAAAATAAAATAAATTATGGGTCTCAGAAAACAGCAACACAAAGAATTGTTTTTAACAAAACTGATTACAATAAAGGTTTTATAATGGAAAATATATAGTCAAGTCACATTATTATGATCACTTCCTGCTTTTGACATCAGCAGCACAATGCTTGTGAAGGTCATGTATGGTGAGCTGGGTAGGTAGGTATATAAACTGTGTGATAGGCTGTCTGCACACATATTTCTTGTTACTGTCATAGGTACAAGGGCAATTTATCAGAGTTTCAAAAATGGTGAGTTTTTGGCTTTCAAGAAAAGGGTACCAATTGTGTGGTTTGGTGAAGATGCTTGTAAAGAAATGGAACCATTGTGAATAAGCTATGTGACAACTGCAGAGCACCACGTGTCATTGATGTGAAAAGTGTATGTCAGTTACATTGATGCCTGAAGTCGACCCGACACGCTACAGTGGAGCATTTACTACCAAAATGAACCATGGACTACCAAAAATGTGTCTAAAACAAACTATCAGTGCGCTCTAATGTGTATGGGGCTACAAAGTTGACGGATGGTCACTACACCTCTGTTAATAAAGTTGCAGAAAAGGCTTACATTTTTAAAACTATTTTAGAATTAGAACTCCGCTGAATGGCAAAGGGCTGGCTTCACTGATGCACAATGTTTTCTGCTTTATTGAATCAATGAACATTGGTGTGTCTGGCGTGTCAGAGAAAAAACACCCTGTAATCATTGTTGGAAGAAAACAAACTAATGGTGGCAGTGTTATAGTCTGGAGAATATTTAATGGCATTCTCTGAACCACTCATCTATGTAGAAGGCACTCTTAATCAATTTGGGGATAAATCCATCCTTGCAAATCATTTACACCCATGCATGCTGATTGTCTTTCCTGGGACAGATGGGTTCTTCAAGCAAGATGATACAATGTCACATGGCTAAAGAAGTCTGACATTGGTCAAAGCACAAACAAGACTTACAAGTATTACCCTGGCTCCTAATTCCCCAGACTTGAACCCACTTGAGCATCTGTGGGACCAGCTCAATAATCGTGTTCCTTCTATGGATCCTCCTTTATGCACTTTACAGCAGTTGTGGGATGCAATCACCATAGCTCCAGATACCTGTGACAACCTGCCAGGACTTTACTGAGTCACCCCCCAGTCCATCTAGCTTATGTCCATGTTGCACATGGCGGTTACTCTAGATATTACCTGGTGGTCATAATAATGTAAATAGTCTGTGTATATACATTTGATATCAACTATACTGTACTCACCCGTAGAATAAACTTAACATGGGAAAATGTGTCAAAATAAAACCAAGAAAACAATAGTGGAGTTGCAATTGTTTTTCCTGCCATCCCTCACATATTTTTTTTTAACATTGCTTGCCCTACAAAAAGCCTTCATGCATGTAAGCTGATACAAAAATGCCCTCACCACCGAGTGCTTTGTCCGTGTACCAAGGGACTGCTATGTGACCTCTGGTCAAGTACATGGCGCAAGAACACCGAAGGTGATGAGCTGTAGCTGGAAAAGGAGAAAACCATAGAGATGGAATGAGAAAGGCATGAGGGACAGAAACAAGAAGAGGAAAGAAATGGGTGCAGAGAGAGGTTGGAGCAAAACAAGAGTGTGTGGTGCTGTGCTCTGTCTCCTGACAGAGAGTGAGTCTTCTGAGAGGTGCACAGCCAAGCAAGTGAGGGATTTTCTGAGTGCAAAGGTCCAGAGTAAGACAGCCAGCAGGTATTAGGACAGGCATGGACAGAGAGGGAGTCTCTTGTCCCGCAGGCGTATCACCGAAGAGACACCACCATAATTGCATAGGGACGGAAACAGTATTACTGACTTTAAAAATATTCACACTTTCTCTTATTACAATGTTGTATTTGGCAATGTTATACGTAACTGGATCCTTTATTAAGGTTCAGTTGAAGCATAGTTGAGCTAATATTTGTCACCTTCCTGCAATTTCACATCTGACATAGTCGGCAGGATAGAGACAGATATGGTGACTGACAAAGTAACTTCTGCCTTGTCCATTGCCTTGCCCACAGTTCCAGTGGGTGCACTGTGAAGCCATCGATCCAAGTTTAACAGGGACAATATTTAGCTAGAATGAAAAACTTGAGGGGCTGCTTGACAGAGTAATATTTCCCCATGCCAGCTGAACGGATCTGGGGTCAGCTGATGAAAGGAAAAGGCATGGTGGGGGTACAGAACACTATGGACCTTCAAGTGCCAGTGATCCTAGGTATGAACATGCTACAAGTCCTTGATGGAGTGATGGATTGTGAATAGGGGCCGAAGTATTGAAAGCATGTTCCTGATAATCGTCCAACCTACAGAGATTTGCAGCAGACAGTGCTGGATAAAGGGAGAGCTGGAAGGAGTCATCAGATGATTGGGAAACATTAGAGTGCCCCATTCCAGACCATAACATATGCAGGCAACACACGAGTTGCTGGTCTCACTGCCTGTTGACACCGGTATAAAGTTGCAGGGCACTATAGTAGTGGTGGAACCTGTCCGTCAGATGGAAGGTGTAGCTGTGGGGTGCACCCTGTGTGACGTGCAAGATCACCGGGTCCTGGTTTGGGGCATGAACATGATTGACCATATAATGATTTTGCCACCCAAAGAGTGCAGTGTGGAAGTGTACCCAATGCAGGAGGTACAGGCCTTAGGACAGTCCAACTGGTAACTGGAAGTGGCTGAGACAGAAGCTGGAGAAGTCATGCTGTGCCAAGTGAGGGCAGAGAACACCTCCACCTCTGCTCAGAGCATCCTAAGTGAAATGTGTTTAAAGTGGGCCAGGTAGACTGTGGCAGAAAAGGCCAAATTGTCCTCGGTCCTGGCAGCCCACATAGGCTTACGCAGATGTTAGAGCATGAAATCCTGATTGGTGATGCCAGTCTGATTCTACAGTGTTATTGACAGATTCCTCCAGCGCTGTAGTAAGAGGTTAAGGCCATGTTGAAGTAAATGCATGAGGAGTAGGTGATCAAACCCAGTAAGAGACTCTGGGCCTCTCCAATCGTGAAAAAAAAACAACGGGGCTCTTCGGTTGATTATAGGTGTCAATTCATGCATGGTGAGAGATTACCTGCATCAAAGATTCACTGGCGGCACTGGTATTTTTCTACTCTGGACTTGGCCAGTGCGTACTGGCAGGTCTTTGTTACCCTTATGGGGCTGTGAGTTCCTGCATATGCCTTTTGGACTGAATAATGCACCAGCCACGTTCCAGAGACTGATGGAGCTGTGCCTGAGAGACTTAAAGTATGAGTGTCAGCTCATCTACATTGATGATACTATTATTTTCTCATCATCATTCACACCTAGAACAGCTTAATTGGTTGTTAGCATGGTTGGAGTCCCATGGTTTGAAGTTGAAGCCCCACACATGAAGAGCATAGAACACCTGGGCCATATTGTTTCAAAGAGGGGTTCACCCCTTTTGGACCCAAGCTTGGGCAGTAAAGCAGGCCCCCAAATTCTTTATATAAATGAACGAGTTCGTTTTTGTACCAGTAAGGGTATCTAGACTTTCTTGAGAGACTCTGCCAAGATCGCGGCCCCAAATGTGATCCCTTTCGGGGCGTCCAGGGGGACCAAAAAAAAGAGTGCTTCTTGGAATTGAAAGAACCTAAAACCATGCCAAATTTTAGCTTATTGGTTTTAAAATTTCCCCTTATTTTAAAAGACTGATAGGGGCTTGAAAGATCTGTGGGCTGTGTTAACCCAGGTGCAGAATGGCCAGGAGCGTGTAATTGCGTATGCTAGCCGAAGTTTGAGAAGGGTGCGAAGAACCCTGATAACTACAGTTAATTTAAACTGGAATTGCTGGCAGTGGTTTGGGCCGTAACAGAGAAGTTCACTAGTATTTTGATGGCTGCACAGTTCACACTGATGACTGACAATTAGTGTTGAGCGATTATAATCCAAATTTGCAATGGGCACATTTTTTTATTTTGATCAAATTTTTTAGATCATGGATAATTTAGGTAAAATCTGGCCCCAATCAATTAAGTTTCCCGCCATTTTCGGGCCTTCCGTCATTTTGGGGGCCAGCAAATCACTTACAAAAATTAAGCAGGGAGATGTGTGTGCGACGTCATGACGGGGGATTTTTGGTTGCGATTGGCTGGAAAAATCCTGCCCTCGTTTTACAAAAAACACCCCTTTCCTGTTCAGCCCGGGGTTTTCAACATTTGTCCAGAGCAAGGAGTGCGCTCTGCCTGTGCCAAAAAACAGCTCAGCGAAATCTTTTTTTTTTCTTCACAAAAAAAGCTCTAGGTTAGCTGTGATCCTTACAACTATTAATTAGAGTTTGGAAATTTTAGTAGTTAGGTAGAAAATTTTTAAAAGGGAGCATCTACCGCTGTAAAGTCACGGGGGGTGGGGGGGGGGGCCCCCCGGGGAACAAAAAAAGCTCTATAAAGAATAATGATAAAGTTCCCAAGACTTAGAGTAGACATTGCCTGAAATAGCTTTATTATTAAAAGTTTTCCTTTTAAATATTTCCTGGGTATTGGGGGCCCGAACTTATATTAGATACAAAATCTTTTTTAGTAACTGCAGGTCTCCTTTTTTAAGTGCAAATCCCCTTTTAATTTTTAGTATACATTTTAGAAGGTGTTTATTTTCCATTTTTTCCCATTCCACCCTTTTTTGAATATCCACCCTTTAGTTAAATTTGAATCCACAATTTTTAGTCACCACAGGTTGATAGGGGCCAAAAATACCTTTATTATCCAAAAATTTTTAGATACTGTTTTTTTACTTTGGGGCACTACACTTTGTTTATTGAGTCCTTGCCTTAAAAGTAATACGCAATTTGTATCCCACAGGGGAAATTTTTAGGTGCCAAAAAAAAAACCTTTTTTTTACCAAAAATTTCGATATTTTTTTTGATTTTGCGCCAACTTTTTTTTGAGGCACCTTGCACTTTAAAAGTAATACAGCAATTTTTTAGCACCCCAGTTGAATTTTAAAAGGTGCCAAAAATTCTTTTATATCCCCAAATACATTAAGATCGTGTTTTTTTCATTTTGCCCAGCCAAATTTTTTTATAGAGCCACCTTGCAGTTTAAATTGAATCCAGCAATTTTGTAGTTACCACAGGTGAATTTTTAGGTGAAAAAAAAACCTTTTATTATCCGATACATTACAGTACGTGTTGTTTCACTTGGCGCACTACACTTTGTTATTGAGCACCTTGCACTTAAAAGTGAAATTTCTGCAATTTTTTAGTCACCCAGGGGAATTGAAAGGTGCCAAAAATCCTTTATTATCTGAAAACATTTCAGATACGGTTTTTTGCACTTTTTTCCCAGTCCAGATTTGTTGATAGGCCACCTTTGAGTTAAATTGAAACCCGCAATTGTGTAGACCACAGGGAATTGATAGGGGCCAAAAAACCTTTTATTACCAATAATTACAGATACGTGTTTTTTAAATTGGCGCATACAGCTTTTTTCATTGAGGCACCTTGCACTTTAAAAGTACACTGAAATTTTTATCACCACAGGGGAATTTAAGGTGCCCAAAAAAACCCTTGATTATCCAAATAAATTTCGATCGTGTTTTTTTACTTTGGAGCACACGCTTTGTTCATTGAGGCACCTTGCACTTAAATGTAAACTGCAATTTTTTAGTCACCCAGGGAATTGAAAGGGGCCAAAAAATACCTTTATTATCCAAAACTTTCGATACGTGTTTTTTTTTCTTTTTGGGACACACAGCTTTGTTTATTGAGGGACCTTGCACTTAAAAGTGAATCGCAATTTTGTATACCACGGTGAAATGAAAGGGTGCCAAAAATACCCTTTTTATCCGAATACATTTCAGAATGTTTTTTCACTTTGGCGCAGGCCCAAATTTTTTTTATAGATCTACTTTGCAGTTAAATTTGAATACAGCAATTTTTTGTAGTCGCCAAGGTAATTTTAAAGGGGCCAAAAAATACCTTTTTTTTATCCGTTCCATAAAGATACGTGTTTTTTGCAACTTTTGCCCAGTCCAGATTTGTTGATAGAGCACACTTGCGTTAAATTTGAATTCCAGCAAATGTGTAGTTTACATCAGGTGAATTCTTGATTAGTGCCAAAAAAATACCTTTATTATCCGAATACATACAGATACCGTGTTTTTTGCAACCTTTTTGCCAGTCCAGATTTGTTGATAGAGCCACCTTAGCAGTTTTAAATTTGAACCAAGCAATTGTGTAGTTACCAAGTGTGAATTTATAGGTGCCAAAAAAATTACCTTTTATTATCCGTATACATTTCAGATAAGTGTTTTTGCACTTCACGCGCAGGCCAGCTTTGTTGATAGATCTAACTTTGGTTTTTTCAGATATAATTTTGAATACAAGCATTTGTAGTCACATCAGGTGATTGATAGATGTCAAAAATACCTTTTTACTATCCGAATACATTTCAGACTAACATGTTTTTTTCACTTGGCGCAGGCCTCGCTTTGTTGATAGATCTACTTTTGCACTTAAATTTGATATACAGCACCAATTTTGTTGTCACCACAGGTGAATTGATAGGTGCCAAAAAATACCTTTTATTATATGAATAAAAATTCTGATATGTGTTTTTTTCACTTTGGCGCAGGCAAGTTTGTTGATTAGATCTACTTTGCAGTTAAACTTTGAATACAGCACATTTTGTTTTGATTTGAGGGATTTGAGAATAGCTGTGATTTGCCAACGTCTTTAATAAGGAAAGAGATTTCAAACTTTCACGATACTTCTCAAATTGTATATTTCTGAACATGCGAGCTGAAATTCAGGTGGTTTAGCGAGCATAAGAGGGGGAATAGGACTATGGCGGTAGAGGTACCGAATAGAGAACGGTGCTTCCAGCAGTGTGGCAACAACTACGCATGCCAGGGATCGTCAGTGTGCAGGACCGTCAGGCCTGGTCATCGCGGGGGTTAGGGCCATGTGAATACTCGAGTATACGAACAGCGTCGACCAATTAGTCCTTTCGTGGTTTGATGCAACCTGCATCAGTCAGTCTTACTCCTCGTTCTCCCCAGTCAAGGCACAAATGTCATCATACAGCTTCACCGAGCCATCCGGTTTCAACATGAAGCAGCCCATTTGTCACTCGGTGTACCCAACCACTGTGGATAATCCATTCTCTGAAGTACATCTTTTATGACAAATGCGAGTTGGGGTCAGACAGGCATCGTTATAAAAGATGAAGACGGCCAAAGAGGATGATTTTCTCTGCTCTGACGCCCAGATACTGATGCCATAAGAGGAGGAGGAAGGAAGCGGTCAATCGGCAAAAATCCCGGTTCGCGGTCGGCAACGCCTATGCAGTACTCTTGCTTGTAGACCGAAGCTCCTGGGATCGAGCAATGTCAGGACGACGAAGTCACCTGTGTTTGATGATGATGATGACGAATTGCCGGTATCCAACGTGGTCTTTTCAGCCAGACATATGCTTGCGATCGCTTCATCACTGCGACGACGGAGGAAAGACGATGGGTGTGTCAGTTACAGGTTCCGCCACTCAATAAGGCGATCTGAGGGCGGTTGCGAAGTCTGTGATATGATTCTGCGAGCCACGGTCCTAGCGGAAACCCTGCTCCCTCGCTATCGCGTCACAAAAGGTCCAGGACCTTCAAGCACTGGGCCTTTTTTGAGCAAGCCTCTGATTCACCAGCGAATGTCTATGCCGCTTTGCCGTAAACCGCATAAGTATAGGCAAGAACCTTAGGTGGTTAACCACCAACTTGTTTAGTCACATGCATGCGATGCATGAGTTGATTGGAAGGCAACACTTGACAAAAAAGGCCAGACCGACGCCAGGCCTACAACCACTGGTCCACACCCTCTGTCTACGCCTCTCATACGCCACCACTAGCGATACTCAGCTGCCCATGTCTCTCAGAAGTCACTTGATCAAGGGATCAGCCTCACGCTTCAGCCTTCAACCGTTCGCCCGAGTACCACCAGCACACCAGAGAATCACTTACTTTAACCCTTCTCGCCTTCCGCCAGTTTGACGACCTGCACGCCATTACACGGCCAGTCTAGAAGCCAAGCCTTCTGTCTTCCAGGTTTGGGAGCAGAAGAAACACTCTTTAACCCAAAAACCATCCAAAGCCAAAGCTTGAATGTCGGCATTGCCAGGCTTTTGGCCTTGGAAATGTTGCCTTTCCGTCCTGGTTGGATCAAGAGGGGTTCCGACCACGTCATGGCCCTTGCCTGCCCCCAATACTAGATGCAGTTCAGTAGCAGGCCTTTCTTTGCCAGGATAAGCCCTCCCTGCCCTGGACAGCACGGTGTCATCTAAA
This sequence comes from Phyllomedusa bahiana, assembly GCA_025379985.1. Taxonomy (NCBI): domain Eukaryota; kingdom Metazoa; phylum Chordata; class Amphibia; order Anura; family Hylidae; genus Phyllomedusa; species Phyllomedusa bahiana. The sequence continues at coordinate 23,481 of JAODAL010050316.1, forward strand.
ATTCCTCAAGCGCGTGTCTGCATCTGTGCCAGAAAAGTCTCCATCTGCCACCGAACATGGACTAGTTAGCACAGGCACATGGCCCGAGCTATATCTCCCTGTGACAGCTCACTGGGTGGACTGGAGTGGATGTCTTCTGGGGGTGCACGGTGGTCTCAGGCCTCGTGCAGCAAACGCTCTTCACAAAAAACCGCAGAAAGGATTGGTGCAGTGGCATCTGTCCCCCAAGGTCCTCTAGGTGGCTCACGTGCCAGAGAAAAACCAAGCCGTTTTGAAATTAATCTGTCTTGGAGACCGTCCAAACAGAGTCCAGGAGCTTGTGGACGGCTCTCCGGCATCGTGACCGGCGCTGGCTGGGTGGACAATGGAACCTTGTGGCTGGCATGGTGGGTACTGCGGATAATGGGAGAAATCTGCTGGCGCCCTTAAGATAGGTCTTAGGATGGTAGCCATCCCTTGCCCTGACAATGTCATGAACCGTGTCGTCCAGCAAATTTCTAAAGAGCTACCCGGGTCTGGACTGCCTGCTGAAGAAGGTCGAGGTCTGGATTGAACTTTCCGCCCGTTCGCACCGTGCTTCGTCCGCCCTGGCTGTGTTGCAGTGTCAGCTCGGGCCCCCCGTCAACCGTCTATTGTGAAGGTGGCAACTCGCTGGAATTCCACCCTCCCACATGCTTCAGCGATTTGTGGCAGCAGCGCCACTGCCACTTACGCTAGTTACGAAGTGACAAATGGCTGACAAGCAGCAGCGGTGCGGACTGGGGTGTTGAGCCACCGAGAGTGGAGGGCAGGTTGAAAGAGGCTCTGCACCATCATTGCCGTTTTGAGAAGAGAAGCCACCAAATGGTCAGTGTGGACATATGACCCTTGTCAGCCATGAGCACTTGTGGTGATCTTAGTTCTGGAACGATTCGTTGGACCACTTGAAACAACAGGTCCCGCCAGCGACGAGGAGGAGACGGTACACAGATGCGGACACCGGAGCCTTTCTCTCCGTTTCAAATCCACAAGGCCCGACAGTTTCACAATTTCATCGGTCTCTTCATTAGCAGTGGTTCGGGGGTCCAAGAGATAGTGCAAGCGTGGCGCAGTCAGCCTTCAGGGTGCATCATCTGAGGAATAGTCAGGGGCTGTGTTGAAGCTTTTTTGTGCGGACCATGCAGCGGTGGAGGAGGAGGTATTCTAGACACCGTCGTTACCTGGACCGTCCCTGCCTTCGGAAAGAGGTTCGGCGCGAATTTGTGGCGAGAGGAGGAAGATTGAGGCAGATCAGTTTGCTACGTGCCACTTGGACCCATGAGGATTGGGAAATCAAGGCTCCATCTTCAACATGAGTGCTTGATGCTCCATTTCCCCCATCATGCTCCCCCGCATTTAAGCATCAAAAATGAACAAACAGTTACTGTGTGGCCACCCTCCTGGATTCCCCCTGTACAAAACAAAACTCAGCACTTTCTTCCACCCACCCAAATAGAGAGTAAAATGCAGGAAATGGAGACCTTGTGATTTTGATCAAAACTGGGAGAAATTGTTGACGTATTCTGCTTCAAGTTCCCCAATGTCACGGTCATGGAAACACTCATACACCTCTAGCGACGTTGACGCAGTAGAGTGCCAAGCAGCAACGTAGCGGCAGCAGCAGCAGCAGCAGGCAAGGTGGCATGGAAGCCTAATGGAGTGACCTCAGCTACTCTCTTATTTAACCAACCCAACAAAGCATGAATGCAGGGCACACACCAACACACAGAGGACCAGCTTAAGATCATGCTGCACGACTCATCTGGTCTCAACACGAGGTTTTTTGTATGTGTTCCGGACCTATAGAACTTCCATGAGTATCCAAAATGGACACGATTGTGCCTGACGCTCGCTCAGCCCCCCACACCACGCCATAGAGTGTTCGTTCCTGCCCAGCAGCAGCGTCATATCTGGTGCGGACCTTCAGCCACGCTGGAGGAGTTCATTTAGACAACGTATCGGCTTTTACCACCAGCTTAATGTAGGATCGTTGACTTTTCACAAGTGACATTCAGGCGATGGATTCTCTGACAGATGTTGTAGGCACCAAATTGCCTAGGTCAACGATTAGTTGCGGGTCTTCTTTCACTTTACTCTTCAAACAGAAATGGTCCTCTTGAAAACTTTTTTTATAATGATCATTTCTTTACTGCAATTTTTATTCTCTTTTCCAACAGTTCATTTGCTGGTTTGCTGTGAGGAGACTGTAAAAGACAGCAAGGTTTCATGACAACACCATATTCCATTTACTCACTTATCTTTGGGAATTTTTCGCATTTTTAAAATGGTTTGGGGTCATGTTGCTGTAGATACAGCTATAATTATGGTCCTTTGGGGAACAGAAATGTGGCTTTTAAGTGGCATTTGTCCCTCAATATTTTTAATATTGTCTGATAAGTCATATTTATAATTTTTTGGGGTCATGTTGCTTTGAGAAACAGCAATAATCATGGCCCTTTTGGAACAGAATGTGGCTTTTAAGTGGCATTTCTCCCTCACAATTTTAATAGTGGCTGAAAAGTCATTATTTTTTAATTTTTTGGGTCATGTTGCTGTGAGATACAGCAATAATCATGGTCCTTTGAAACAGAAATGTGCTTCTAAGTGGATTTCCCCCTCACCATTTTTAACAGTGGCTGAGAATTCATTTTTATAATTTTTTGGGTCATGCTGCTTTTAAATGCGGCAATACTATAGGTCCTACTATAAAAAAATGTTGTTTCTAACAGACCTTTGTTCTTCACAATTGTCCAAAGTGGCTCAAGGGTCATGCTTTGAATTTTTGGGGGCATTTTGCTGTGACATGCAGCTCTACTACAGGTCCTTTTAAATAAAAAAAATGATGTTTCTAACAGACTTTTTGTTCTTCAAAATTTGTCCAAAGTGGCTCAAAGGGTCATGCTTTGAATTTTTGGGGCATTTTGTGCTGTGACATGCAGCTATATACAGGTCCTATTATAAAAAAAATGTTGTTTCTAACAGACATTTGTTCTTCACAAATTGTCCAAAGGGCTCAAGGGGTCATGCTTGAATTTTTTGGGCATTTTTGTTGTGACATGCAGCTATTCTACAGGTCCTATTATGAAAAAAAATGTTGTTTCTAACAGAAAATTTGTTCTTCAAAATTGTCAAAAGTGGCTCATGGGTAATGTTTAAAATTTTTGGGGGGCATTTTCTGTGACATGCAGCTACACTACAGGTCCTATTATAAAAAAAATGTTGTTTCTAACAGACATTTGTTCTTCACAATTGTCAGTATTGGGCCCTATCCTCTTTAACATTTTCATTAATGATCTTACACAGGGAATACACAGTAGAATATCGATCTTTGCAGACGATATAAGCTCTGTAAAGTAATCAACACAATAGAGGATAATATGTTATTACAAAGGGATCTGGATAAGTTGGGGGCCCTGGGCAGGGAAATGGCAGAGAGGTTTAAACCTGATAAATCCCAAAGGTTATGCACATGGGGAAGAGAAATCCTTTTACATGATTACATGTTAATGGAAAAACACTGGGTAAAAGTGACATGGAGAAGGACTTGGGAACCCTGGTGGACAGTTAAACTAATTGTAGCAGCCCCAGTGTCAGCAGCAGCAGCCAAAGCAAATAGGATCATGGGGTGCATTAAAAGGGGCATAGATGCACATGATGAGAACATTATTCTCCATTATACAAGTCACTGGTTAGACCACACAAGGAAATATTGTGTACAGTTTTGGGGACCAGTGCACAGGAAAGACATTGTAGAGCTTGAACAGGGACAAAGGCGGGCAACAAAAATAATAAAAGGACTGGGTGGACTAAAAGTACACAGAAAGATTGGGAAGATTAGGGTTATTTAGTTTAGGAGAAAAAAAAGGGCTTCGGGGGAAAATAATAAAAATGTTTAAATACATCAAAGGTCAATATAGAGATCTCTCCAAGATTTAATTTATACCCCGGGCTGTATCTAGAACAAGGGGGCATCCTTTATGTCTTGAGGAACGA
>JAODAL010050317.1:0-27490 GCA_025379985.1 Phyllomedusa bahiana
TATCCCCAAAAAAGAGCCGCTCCCCCCTCTTTTTAAAAAACCCATATTTCAAGTTCACCTCCCACATAAACCCCATATTCACAGAGCTCACCCCACATATCCCAAACACAAGCCACTCCCCCTCTATCAATAACCCATAATAACGCCTTTGGGTGAGAATTTCATCAAGCCCCACACGAGTGATTTGAAGTCTCTGACAAAATTGGGAAATTTTAACAAAATTTTCCAAAAAAAGGAGTTTTAACCCCTGAGCCTGAATTTCAAACTAACACGCAATATTTTCCCAATAAATCAGCGAGGCCGGGGTGCTGATGCGTCCCTCTCCTGTTAGACCGGGGGGCTGAGCGCTCCCTTTCCCTTTTTTGGGCCGGGCTGAGCGCGCCTCCTCCGTTATAGGCCGGGGTGCTGAGCTGCGCTCCCGCTCCTGTTAAAGGGGCCCGGGGTGCGGCTGCGCTCTCCCTTGTTAGAGGCCCGGGGTTGGCTGCGCCTCCCTCCCGTTATGAGGCCGGGGGGGAGCTGCGCTCTCCGTCCGTTATGAGGCCCCGGGGGCTGAGCCCCCCGCTCCCGTTTTGAGGCCGGGGGGGCTGAGCGCCCTCTCCGCCTTTTTAGGGCCGGGGGCTGAGCTGCCCTCCCCTCCTGTTATGAAAAAGGGGGGGGCTGAGCGCGCCTCCGCCCTGTTAGAGGCCGGGGTGCTGAGCTGCGCACTCCTGTTATGAGCCGGGGTTCTGGCGCGCTTTTCTGTCCCGTTAGAGGCCGGGGTGCGACGCGCTCCCGCCCTGTTTTGAGGCCCGGGTGCTGAATGGCCCCCCTCCCGTTATGAGGCCGGGGGGCTAGCTGCGCCTCCGCTCCCCGTTATGAGGCCGGGTGCTGGCGCACTCCCCGCTCCTTAGAGGCCCGGGGTTTCGACGCCTCTCCCCTCCTTTTTTGAGGCCGGGGGCTGAGCCGCTCCCGCTCCTGTTATGAGGCCGGGGTGCGAAACCGCTCTCCGCCCGTTAGGGCCGGGGTTGAGCTGCGCCTCCTTTTATGAGGGGGGGTTTTTGAGCGCCCTCGCTCCGTTTTGAGGCCCGGGGTTTTTGACTGGCTCTCCCCTTCCCGTTATGAGGCCGGGGTGCGACTGCCTCTCCGCTCCTGTTTTTGAGCCGGGGGCGAGCTGCCCCTCAGTTAGAGGGCCGGGGTGCTGAATGCGCCTCCCCCAAAATTTTAGGCCGGGGCGGGGGTAGCTGCGCCCCTCCTGTTATGAGGCGGGGGTGCTGAGCTGCGCTCTCAGCTCCTGTTATGAGGGGGGGGTTTCGAGGAGCGCCCCCCCCGCCCTGTTAGAGCCGGGGTCTTAGCTGGCTTCCGCTCCTTTTTTAGGCCGGGGTCTGAGCCCGGGTCTCCCCCGTTATGAGGGCCGGGGGGTGACTGGCCCCCCCCTCCGTTATACCCCGGGGGGGAGGCGCTCTCGCTCCGTTATGAGGCCGGGGGGTGGCGGGGCCTCCTCTCCCCGTTATAGGCCCGGGGGCGAGCTGCGCCTCCTGTTAAGAGGGGGTGCTGAAGCTCTCCGCCCCCGTTATGAGGCCGGGGGGCGAGCTGCGTTCCCCTGTTTTGAGGCCGGGGTGCTGAGCTGCGTCTCCTCCCCTTTAGAGGCCGGGTCTACTGTGCCTCCGCTCCTGAGAGGCCGGGTCGACGCGCCTCTCCTGTTATGAGGCCGGGGTGCTGAGCTGCGCTCTCCGCTCCTGTTATGAGGCCGGGGTGCTGAGCTGCGCTCTCCGCTCCTGTTATGAGGCCGGGGTGCCCGGCCCCCGCTCCTGTTATGAGGCCGGGGTGCTGAGCTGCGCGCTCCTGTTATGAGGCCGAGGCGAGCGCGCTCCCTCCTGTAAAATTGGGGCCGGGGGGCTGACTTGCCCCGCTCCTGTTATGAGGCCGGGGTGCTGAGCTGCGCTCTCCTCTCCTGTTATGAGGCCGGGGTGCTGAGCTGCGCTCTCCGCTCCTGTTATGAGGCCGGGGTGCTGAGCTGCGCCTTTCCCCCCGTTAAGAGGGGGGGGTGCGACTGCGCCCCCCCCTTTATGAGGGCCGGGGGGTTTAGCTCGCCTCCCCCCCGTTAGAGGCCGGGGGGCTGAGCTGCGCCTCCCCCGTTTTGAAACCCGGGGGGGGAGCTCCTTCCCCCCTCCGTATGAGGCCGGGGTGCTGAGCTGCGCTCTCCGCTCCTGTTATGAGGCCGGGTGCGGCGACTCCCGCCCTGTTAGAGGCCGGGGGGGGGACTGCCTTTTCCGCCCCTTTTTGAGGCCGGGGGGCTGAGCTGCGCTCTTGCCCCTTTATGAGGCCGGGTGCGAGCGCGCTCTCCCTCCTGTTTTGAGCCGGGGTCTGACTGCGCGCTCCGTTTTATTGGCCGGGGTGCTGAGCTGCGCCCCGCTCCGTTATAGGCCGGGGGGGGAGTCCTCCCCTCCTGTTATGAGGGGCCGGGGGTTGCTGACTGCCGCTCCTTTAAGAGGGGTCTGACTGCGCCTCCTTTGAAGGCCGGGGGGTGAGCTGCGCGCTCCTGTTATGAGGCCGGGGTGCGACGCGCCTCCCCCTTTTTTTATGAGCCGGGGTTCGGCGCGCTCTCCGCTCCTTTTGGGCCGGGGTTGGGGCTTTGGGTCTCCTCCCCCTTTTATGAGGCCGGGGTGCGGCTGGGTCCCGCTCCGTTAATGAGACCGGGGTGCGACGCCTCTCCCCTCCTTTATAGGCCCCGGGGGCTGAGTGCGTCTCCCTCCCGATAGGCCGGGGTCTGACGCGCCTCCCTCCCGTTTTTGGGCCGGGGTGCGAGCTGCCCTCCCCCCTGTTATGAGGGCCCGGGGGGAGAGCTGCGCCCCTTTTTGTTATGAGGCCGGGGGGGGGGAGCTCCCCCCTCTCCTTTATTGGCCGGGGGCTGACTCGCTCCCCTCTTTTTGAGGGCCCGGGGGCTGGCTGCCTTCCCTCCCTTTTTAGAGGGGGGGTGAGGCCCTCCCCCCTGTTATAGGCGGGGGCTGAGCTGCCCTCGCCCTGTTATGAGGGGGTGCTGAGGGTGCGCCCTCCCTCCGTTAGAGGCCGGGGTGCTGAGCTGCGCTCTCCGCTCCTGTTATGCGGCCGGAAATTCCGGGCAGCTTTTTCGCGGTTTTTAAAACCCTTTTTTCCCCCCTCCCCCACAGGGCACTGCTTCCCCCTTTTTTTTAAACCCCCAACTTTGGGGGAATAACTTGGCCTCATTTGCATTGCATTAAAGTAAAACATTTTAAATTTGTTCCCAGCAGAAGTAAATCTGACAGCACTTTATGAAGCTATTATACCTGCAGCTGCTACGTTCACTTAAAACGCATTCAACTCCCCCAAAAAATCTTTAAAGTTTTTGTTCTACCTCCTTTTAGTCTAAGGTTTCGCGGGGTCAAGGAAAGTCACAGGAGGACGGACAGTGCTCCCATCACCAAATGTCTCAACTATGGAGAACAAGGGAACTGGTCGTTCAATGTGAAAACATTTGAGTTTTCCAAAACGAAAGCTTGAGATAGGCTGGAACTGGCCAACAGCATCGGGCCCCTGAGAATGGTTTGCCCCTGGCAATAGCAGGCATATGGGCTAATTTTTAGGGAAAAAGACAGAGAAACACTGGCAGAAAGCAAGTGGCAAGAGTCAGTTCCACTGGTGGCCCCAAGAGTCATCACCATTGGTGGCCACAAGAGTAAACTCCCTGGTTTTTCCCCAAGGGAAAAAACCCCCCACTTGGGGCCCCAAGAGTCCCTCAATGGTGGCTCCAAAAATAAACTTCACTGATGGCCCCAAAAATCAACTTCACTGGTGGCCCCAAGAACCAAATCCATGTTGGGGCCCCCAAGGGGAAACATCTTCCCCCTGGTGGGCCCCAAAAATTTCCCTAAATGGGTGGCTCCAAGAATCAACTTCACTGATTGCCCCAAAAATCAACTTCACTAGGGGGACCCAAGAATCAACTCTATTGGTGAGCACAAGAGTCAACTTCACTGTTGTGGTTCACAGTGGAGTTGATTACTTGGACATATAGTGTATTGACTCTTGGGGCCACCCGGGGAAGGGTTTATTCTTGGGGCCCCCCAAATGGAGTTGATTCTTTGGGCCCACCGTTTAGTTGATTTTTGGGGCCCAAAAGAGAGCTGATTTTTGGGGCCCCCCAAAGGAGTTTTATTTTTTTGGGGCCCCCCAAGGGGGGGTTTATTCTTTGGGGCCCCCCAATTTTTTTTTTTTTAGTTGATTTCCCTTTGGGGCCCCCCCATTTGGGGTTTTGGTTCTTGGGGGGGCCACCCGTTTGGGGTTGGTTCTTTGGGGCCACCGTGGAGTTTGGGGGTTTTTGGGGCCCCCGTTGGGGTTGGTTTTTGGGGCCCCCAGTGGAGGGGGGATTAGTTTTCTTGGGTGGCCCACCCAACAAAGGAGTTGATTCCGGGCCCCCCGTAAGATTGGGTTCTTGGGGGCCCACCAAAGATCTTGACTGGGTCCCCCCTGCCGTATAGGGCCCCCAAAAAGGGTATATGAGGGCTAGGTAGCAGTGTCTATCGTGCCCTGCAGCCTGAGGGGGGCTTGAAATTCCCTCTGCCGCATAACAAGACACCAGTATTGTAAATGACACGTTAGCTAGGGGGCCCTCTTCACTTTTTGCATGAGGCTCCAGGAGCTTTTAATTTTTCTTCGAGACATTTCAAATTTTTTCCAAACAAACAGAGCAAATTTTCCCAAAAATGTTTAATACTTTGGAGGAAATATATGAAGAAGGGCAGAAAATACATCCTCTTAATAAAAAAAAAATGTGCACAGGAGTGAAAGGTGCTGCATTTTTTTTGGATTAATAAATTTGGTTTTATTTTTTAGTTTTGGCTAAAAAAATCTAAGTTGCCGGGGAAGGGCGATTTCGGGTTAAATTTCACCACTTTTTGAGGTATATTTTAGCACATTTTAGCCCATTGCCGGGTAGTGCAAGGCCATGTCCCTTTCTGATTAGCTCTGTTGCACATGGGACTCTTTAGCTCCAGGTGTTCGGGCGGCAGCTGGACTGCAGGAGTTCAATGGTTTTGAGCCACAGAGAAAGGGTTTTCATCCCGTTTTCTCGTCTTTTTCCCCCAACCCTTGAAAAGATCAATTTATGAAAAAATATGGGTGGCTCCGTTTAAATGGGGTTGGGCCCAAAACCCCTCAAACCCCATCTATTTTGGGGGGGGAGGGGGAACCCCCAGACCCGGGTCCATTAGTCTCTGGGAGTAATGGAGCCAGATCTGCCTGGCACTTGTCCATACCCCCCCTCCCTCCTCCCCGCCCTATCTAATACAAGAGCAAATGTAAGTGAGAAGAAGACCTTCCAAGCATCAATTAATAAATGGCAATGGCCAATTCAGGACTAACGTACATAATAAAATGAGGACCTAGTACAATGTAAGGAAAATCATCTTGCACATCACTGTTCTCTACCGCAGACGGATGCAACCCTGCGCTGATTAACATGCTGGGGTGACCGTCATGGTCGGCCACATGTGCTCCTTGAGTCAACAATCTGAAGTCTGTATAAGTAATCTCAAACACTGGGAAGCGCAGAATAATTGAGTATCACAAAGGAAACACCGATATCGCTGTAATTCTGAGCACCTCTCCGAAGGACATAGGAGCAGAGCAATAATATGGGCAGCCTTGACTCTGCTCCCAGGAGGCTGCACAAATGTGGATAGTGCAGAGCTGCTCTCGGCGGATACATTTTATCGGAAACCACTGGATTCACAGATGTGGGAGAAGAGCCGGTGACACAGATCAGTCTCTGTGTCGGCCCCTGAGACCCTGAGAACCTGTTTAGCCCTGACTATAGGACAAGGATTTCATTATTTACAAGTGACTGAATTGTGCAGGGGAACAGCTGTTGGAGCTTCTCATACAGTACTAGGGATAGCAATAGTGCAAGCTTTGGTTGCTGCAATATTCAAGCTCATATCTTAATGCCAAAATAATCGTCCTTCTGTTAATTAGTGAAATCCTTTGTTTGTTGAGTGTTAATCCCAGGTCTTGAGGAAATGTCACCCTGCCCCGGGATCTCCCTTCTGACAATTCTCATGTAAGGGACAACTGTTTATTCCTTGCTGTAACCGAGTTCTCATATGTCTCATTATTGTCTGGCCTCTGGGTACTTCATTACTGTCACTTAATGCACAGAATATTGCATCAAAGCCCATTGGTTCATTTAATTTAAATGCATAATTGTATTGTTCGCATTCAATGTGGGCAGTTACTTATAGTTACACAGTTACACATAGTTATAGTTACATATAGTTACATTTAGTGATAGTTACATAGTTTCATAGTGTTTACTTATAGTTATATAGTTACCAATAGTTACTTATAGTTATAGTTACATATAGTTAAAATTTGTTACGTATGTTTATTTAATAGTTACAAAATAGATTAAATTTATAGTTAAAAAATAGTTTTAGTTAAATTTAGTTAGTTACATTTTAGGTTAAAAGTTAATAAAATTCATATAGTTAAAGTTACATATAGTTATATAGTTATGTATAGTTATAGTTGAATAGTTACATATAGTAATATAGTTACTTATAGTTATATGTAGTTAGTTACATATAGTTATAGTTGAATAGTTACATATTGTTTTAAAGGGTTCTATAGTTATATAGTTTTGTATAGTTTTTAGTTGAATAAAAAAATATAGTTTATATAGGGTTTTATATTTTCTTATAGGTTTTATGTAGTTAGTTACATATTGTTTTTAGTTGGAAAATTTTTACATATGTTTCATAGTTACAAAAGGGTTTTTAGTTTTTAGTTAGTTTTAGTTATTGTTCCATTGTATTTTAATGTTTATTTATGTTAAATAGTTACTTTTAGTTACCAAAATATATATATAGTTTTCATAGTTCAAACCCCACACACACAACAATTTATATATATATATATATATATATATTTAAAAAATATATTTTTAAATTTTTTATATTAATATAATATATATTAAATATAATTTAAAAATTTTTGTTTAGTTAAAAAAAATACATGGTTTATTACTGGTTTTTCATAAAATTAACCCTTATTTTTTTTATTATTATTTTTTTTTTGAGCCCCCCTTGGTTCCAGAGCGCCCGTACATTCAGGTTTAACTTTTAAAATAGGTCAAACAAGGGACAAAGGTGACAAATTTTGTAAAATAACAACCCGTACAGAAAGGAGGGGAGGTCCCCCGCCCGTGAGGGCTTACATTCTAAAAGGAAGGTGGGGAATGATTTCGTTTAAAAATTAATTAATAGTTTTTATAGTTTTAGTTGGGATAAATTACATTTTTATTATTAGTTATTAGTTACTTTTAGTTTGATTTTTGTTTTATAGTTAAAAAATAGTTTTTTATCATAGTTTTTTCATAGTTAAATTGTGATAAAATAAATTTTTAGTTTTAAAAAGTTATTTAGTTATAGGGTTTAAAAAGATTTCCCTTTAGTTTTCATAAAAAGTTATTGTAACAAAAAGCTATTTGTTTGGTTTTCACTAAATTTTCTATTTAACCCGTTTTCCCTTAAAAAAGTACATTTAAGAATTATAGTTATTGGGTTCATACTTATAGTTAATTTAGGTTTAAAAGTTATAAATTAAAATTTTGTTATATCGTTACATTTGTTCCACCAGTTACTTAAACTTTTAATTTTAGTTACATTTAGTTTTCATAGTTTAAAAATTTTTTTGTTTTTTTAGTTAAAGGGGTTTAAAAAGTTGGGAAAATGGGCTTTTCCTTTACGTTTTATCCCAAGGATGGGAAAAGATGTGGGATGAAGGGGGGGAAAAGGGCATTTTTAAAAATTTGTTTACTTCTGATTTAAGACTTTTTAAAACCCCTAAGGCAAGAACCAAACTTGGCCCCAAAAAAATAAAATTTTAATTCCAGATCCAAAATTGCCACCAAAGGGTGGAACTACTTTTTAATAAACAGTTTTTAAGGGGCCCCATTAGCAATTTTAAAAATATCCCAGTTGTACTCCCGCGCCTTTTATGAAACCCCCCACCTGTTCCTGGGGGCCCCGGGCCCGGGGGCGGCGATTCCACAGAAATCACATTTTTTTTTGGACTTTTCTTCTCTGGAGACTGAATCCTTTTTTCTCCAGGCGGAGGGAGCGCCCCCTCTGTCTTTTACATGAAATCGCTTTTCCCTATACTTTTTGTAGGGGCCATTTATAGACTTATATAAATGAATCCTGCCCCCCCCCTCCCGCAGCCGTATTTTCTTCATACTAAATAAGTTCAATTCCTTTAACCTTTTCTCATAACTATGATGCTTTCCCTTCCCCTTTTTAAATTTGGTTTTTCTCTTTTTTTCCCCTCTAGCACCAGTGGAAAAATTTTTTTTTTTTTAATGGTGCTCCCAGCCGTCGTTTCGTTGGGCAGACTATGTTTCCCTTTGAAGTGTATCTGTCAGGGGGTTAAATTTTTATATACAGAGCCGAATGAAATTTTTCCATAATATAATCCTTTCCATCAAAGGGTTTTTGCCCCCCCAGAAGGGATTGCTAATGAATTTGTGCTGCAGAGCACTTCACCCTATGTAAAGTCCCATACGAAATGCACTCAAAGTGCAGTGATCAGAAGTCGGTTTGCATAAATCCCTAAGGAAAAAAGCAATAATTAGGGCGCTGGCATCTGATACCTTACATTCTCCTGCTTTGTGTCTGACGAAGGGTGATTTATATTATTAACCACCATTGTAATAATGAAAGGATCCTCTGAGATGTTATGAATCCCTAAAGATACATTGTAGCGGAGGAATTATTCATGCTTGGTCTATTATTATTAACCTTCCTTTAGATTATATTAGGAATTTGCCAAAAAAAACAACTTTGTAACCTGTGATTGCCCAACCCAATAATCCCCTGCAGGGAGTCCAGGGAGGTCTACACCTACAATGTAATCTTCTGGTACCATGGATTTGCTAATTTTGATTCATTTTCTAGTTTTTTAAAGGGAAAAAAAAATTTCCCGTTAAAAATTTTTGGGGGGACATGTATGGAAATAAAGGGGCATCAAAGTTAATTTTCTCAAACATTTCTCGTGTATTTAAGCCCTGAAAGTATGAAAGTGTTTTTTGTGCGTAATTTAAAAGGCGTTAAAAATTCCCCCTCTCGCCTGTGTGTTTGGGCATTTGGAAATTAGGAGCATTAGTAAAGCCCAAAAAAAAAGTATTAAAAGGTTTTAAAATGGCTGGAAATTTTAAAAAAGTCATTAGAATTGCATGTCAGTGATAGAAAAAAAAAGGGACTGTTTCCCGCTTGGGGACCACAAAATCCCGGGAATACCTTGCTGTGCCGGCCCCTTTCCGTAGTAGAATAAAGGGTGAGAGACAAAAAACATTTCAAAAATTTAAGGTATAAAAAAATTTAAAATTAAAAAATCTGAAAATCATCATCATGGTTTTTCCCTGTAAAATTAGTTAAGATTCCATTCATTTTAAATTTCATTTTTTAGGGGACATTTTTATAAATTTTTTTTGGGTTTTTAATATTTTTAAAATTAATTTTATTTGGGTAAAAATTTTTTTTCAAATTTAAATAATCACATTTTTTAAAAGTTTGTTTAAATTTTTAGAAAAAACCCCTTTTATTATTGTTCTGGTGGAAAACTGAGAAAATTTTTGGGAAATTTTTTTTCCCCAACCGCAAATCCAGCTCCACTGGACTCCCGGTCAGGAAAAGGACTTTACATAGGTCTGCCTTCCAAACAGTAATGCGCCTGGTTTTGCCAAAAACATTCATAGATGGCTAAATTAATGTGGTGCGACCCCCAGAACACCCCCAAAGGGAAACCCCCAACGCCCCCCGGAAAACCCCCCCTTTGGACATTACAAAGTGTCGAGTCTTACGAACAACGCCCGACACATTTATTAGGGGCATTCACATCGTAGCCCCTCATTTTGCATTTTAGCCAAAAAGGGTAAAACATCCAATCATACAGGTCTCCTTTTGTTTTATAATTTTTGAAACGTTCACGAGCTGAATTAGGAAAAATTCTGGACCCTTAGCACTGAATCCACACAGAATCGGGATCCAAAAACTGACTCCCATCCTTCTCCAAAATTTCTTTTAATTTAATCCACTCATTGAATAATTGAAAGCACAGCTCCCCCTGATGGGGAAATTTCCCTAGAACAAATGGAGAAACACAGCCTCCCCTGTACTGGGAACTTCCATAGAACAAATGGAGAAACAGCCTCCCCTGTACTGGGAACTCCCCTAGACAAAAGGGGAACACACGCCCCCTGTACTGGAATCCCATAGAAAGAATGGAGAAAGCAGCGCTTCCCTGTATGAGAACTCCCTTAAAAAGAATGGGAAAACCCGCGTCCCCTGTACTGGGAATACCATAGAACGAATGGAGGAACACAGTGCTCTCCTGTATGGGAACTCTCAAAGAAAAGAATGGAAACACAGCGCCCCCCTGTACGGGGAACCCCAAAAACAGAATGGAAACGACGCTTCCCTGTACTGGAACCCCATAAACAGAATGGAACCCCAAACTCCCCTGAAAACGGGAATTCCATAGAGGAGAATGAGAACACAGAGTTTCCCCTGTACTGGAACTCCCATGAGAACAAAATTTGGAGAACACGAAACTCCCTCACTGGGAATTCCCAAAACAGAATGAGAACACAGCGCTCCCCTGTACTGTGAACTCCCCATAGAACAGAATGGAGAAAGCAGCTCGATTCCCTTACTGAAGAACTCCCATAGAACAGAATGGAGAACACAGCACTCCCCTGTACTGGGAATTCCCATAGAGGAGAATGGAGAACACAGAGCTCCCCTGTACTGGGAACTCCCATTAAACAGAATGGAGAACACAGCACTCCCCTATACTGGGAACTCCCATAGAGCAGAATGGAGAACACAGCGCTCCCCTGTACTGTGAACTCCCATAGAACAGAATGGAGAAAGCAGCGCTTCCCTGTACTGAGAACTCCCGTAGAACAGAATGGAGAACACAGCGCTCCCCTGTACTGGGAACTACCATAGAACAGAATGGAGAGAACACAGTGCTCTCCTGTACTGGGAACTCTCATAGAACAGAATGGAGAACACAGCGCTCCCCTGTACTGGGAACTCCCATAGAACAGAATGGAGAACGCAGCGCTTCCCTGTACTGAGAAATCCCATAGAACAGAATGGAGAACACAGCACTCCCCTGTACTGGGAATTCCCAGAGAGGAGAATGGAGAACACAGATTTCCCCTGTACTGGGAACTCCCATAGAACAGATTGGAGAACACAGCACTCCCCTCTACTGGGAACTCCCATAGCACAGAATGGAGAACACAGCGCTCCCCTGTACTTTGAACTCCCATAAAACAGAATGGAGAACACAGCGCTCCCCTGTACTAGGATCTCCCATAGATCAGAATGGAGACCACAGCGCTCCCTGTACTGGGAACTCCCATAGATCAGAATGGAGAACACAATGCTCCCCTGTACTGGGAACTCCCATAGAACAGAATGGAGAACACAGCACTCCCCTGTACTAGGAACTCCCATAGATCAGAATGGAGACCACAGCGCTGCCCTGTACTGGAAACTCCCATAGAACAGAATGGAGAACACAGCGCTCCACTGTATAGGTAACTCCCATAGAACAGAATAAAGAGTTGCACGTGTGTGCAACTGGCTCTGTTCTATACAGAGCCTTTCAGAACCTGCACCTACCATACTAAATGCCATGTCAAAGTGCTAGATGGGAACACCCCTTTAAGGAAGCCAGACTAAATTATGTTAGCTTTGTCCCCTTCCTCAATTTAGAGACCACTGAGATTGGAGCCAATGCAAACCAACTGCTGGGGACATGATCCCTGAGAGTCCTATTGAAATCCTTATAGTTGTTACAATGTATTCCAACCAGATGACAGCAAAACGAAGCCGTCATTGTAGCGGCAGCAGCTTTGCATCAGTCATTGTCTCTCCTTTGTCATAACTAATTTAGCTGAAGAAGCTCTTTGTTAGCAGAAGCTTGAGGCTCCAATCAGTCAATGATAGTTCAATGCATCAGGTTACACAAGCAGCTTTCTCGTCCCTCGTCCTGAATCCTACAGAACTTCCTGAGATCTCATCTCCCGTCTCCTCCAGTCGGGTTTTTTTCTTTACCCTCCTCCTGAATCCCGGCAGTCGAGGCGGCGGCCATACATCATATAAACAGAACAAGTCCCGCTAATAGACAACCGCGGACGCCACCGAAGAGTCCATTCCCTTCAAGGCCTCCTGGAAGGGATACAAAGCCCATAAAAGTATTTGACTTAGGAAGTATCAATTTTATTTTTTTGCCTGAGATTAATTTCTAAATTGATGTTCCAGGCGTCCTCCCTTCTCTTGGTTGAGAAATAGGAGAAGTAATGAGGCACGAAGCGCCGGGCTTGTCTCACCCACTGCAGGGATAGTTAAACGTTTCAATATCGAGAGAGAACTCTAAAAAGCGTTACCGCTGAAGCATGTCTCATATCAACTTAATCTCAGGGGATATTGCTGAGCTACGAGGAGGAGTGGCTGTGATTAATATCTGCCTTTTCCAACCAGATTCACACAATACATGAAATATTGCAAGACCTGAGCGCAAGGGCAACGGCAAAGTAAAGACTTATTAGCTCTCCCGGCAGAGACGGGTTCCCCGACTCCCATGTCCTGTGTGTTTACTGCCTATTCCATGTCATAAAATCACTGAAAACTCATTTGCAGCTGCAGCCGGTAAGAGATGAGCATCATAAGGACGCGCTCATTCCAAGGAGAATAGAGCGCATCCAATCAGTCACATCTCAGCGCCGATCACAGATGGGGAAGGAGACGTTGGGGAAGTGACCAAGGGATGGGAAGTCTGTGCAAGACGCTCTGTGGACTACGGCAATCTGAGCTTGGCCTCTGGTTGTAAGGAAGTGGTAGTTCTTGATAGGATCTCTTTGCCATAATGTCAGCAGCAGAAGGGCAAGTATGGCCTTCAGGACCAAGGACAGCAGTCATGGCAGGGATTGCTGAAATGGTAGCATACACTTTTCCTTAAAGGGGTTGTCTCACTACAGGGATCGCTGCTTTTTATGTTAAGGATCTTGCAAAAACAAGTCACTTTGCAATATGTGTCCATTATCAGTGTCCTACCTATTCCTAGATATCCCATCTTGTATGGGCTGCGTCAGCTCCTCAGGTCACTATAGCTACAGACATGTTCTATCTCTCCTGATCGGCTGCCAGCACTGGTTGCTATAGCTACAGACCTGTTCAATTTCTCCTGATAGGCTGCCAGCACTGGTCGCTATAGCTACAGACCTGTTCAATCTCTCCTGATAAGGCTGCCAGCACTTGGTTCCTATAGCTACAGACCTGTTTAATCTCTCATGATAGGCTGCCAGCACTGGTTCCTATAGCTACAGACCTGTTTCATCTCTAATGATAGGCTGCCAGCACTGGTCACTATAGCTACAGACCTGTTCCATCTCTCCTGATAGGCTGTCAGCACTGGTCGCTATAGCCACAGACCTGTTTGATCTCTCTTGATAGGCAGCTAGCACTGGTCGCTATAGCTACAGACTTGTTTGATCTCTCCTGATAGGCTGTCAGAACTGGTTCCTATAGCTACAGACCTGTTTAATCTCTCTTGATAGGCTGCCAGCACTGGTTCTTATAGCTACAGACCTGTTCCATCTCTCCTGATAGGCGGGTCAGCACTGGGTTTGCTATAGCTAACGACCTTTTTGATCTCTCCTGAAGGCTGCCAGCACTGGCCCGCTATAGCTAAAACCCTGTTCAATCTCTTCCTGATAGGCTGCCAGCACTGGTTGCTATAGCTACAGACCTGTTCAATCTCTCATGATAGACTGTCAGCACTGGTTGCTATAGCTACAGACCTGGTTTCTACAGCAGCCTAGTAGAAGCCAGTAAACATAGGTAATAGGATGGGTAAGGACTACTACCCATAAAGCACCATGTCGGAGAGTAGGATGGTATCTGATGCAGCCCAGTGCTAGGAGGACTGAGAGGTAATAGGATGGGTAAGAACTACTATCCATGAGGCACCATGTCAGAGAGTAGGATGGTATCTGATCCAGCCCAATGCTAGATAGACTGGCAGATAATAGACTTGGTAAGGACTCCTACCCATAATTCACCATATTGGAGGCTAGGATGGTATCTGATCCAGCCCAATGCTTGGAGAACTGACAGGTAATAGACTTGGTAAGGATTCCTACCCATAATTCACCATATTGGAGGTTAGGATGGTATGTGGTCAAGCCTAGTGCTAGGAGGATACTTGGTGCTGCAGAAAAGAAAGTTGAGCAATGGCAGGAGGTCCATGGCTTTCATATATTGGTACATTTCGTAAATTAGCCTTGAGCGCACTGTATACTTACTTACCCTGAAAATATGTTACACGGTTAATGCATTGTTTGGGCAGCAGTCATTATAGAAGTGGTAATTGACTAAAGAACAAAGGAAAATTAACATTCAAATCCTAATGGATACACAAATGTATTGCAGACTAATTAGCTCTATGTGTGGAGTTTCTGAGAACCACTTAACGTAAGCACAATCAGGCTTCATTGAGACCTTGGAGGCCACAACCTTCCTGGTGAGAAATGGCAGATGAGGTCATTTCGAGTCAATATCTTCCATCAGTTGACTAGAGATACACTGCTCGGTGATTATGGTCCCATTGACACCTACAAACCTTATCTCCCAGTGGTTTCCTAACTGGTTTGATATAAAGGACCCCTCACTATCATTCAATGGAGATGTATGTGCACTTATTACAACCCATCCAACCAACATCAATGATGACTGAGCCGAGCCAACACGTATGCGCCGCGTCCTAGAGCACCGGGTACCGCTCGGCACTGTGTACACAGCCGCAATTACTGCTTTGAGTTCTAATTAACTTCTGCTCCATCAAACTCGTCTCCCCAGGTGGTTGATTTGTGATTATAATAGGAAGTGTTAATGCTTTCCTTGAAGCCTGAGGTCAATGGAAATAGGTGGGGGAGGGGGAGGACAGACATGGAAGAGAAATCGTTTCCTTAAAGGATTTTGGACTGCTGATCTGTCAATCCCAGCCCATAAATCCACACAACATCAATACCTTCTAATGCGTCTTTGACTGTAATTCCAGTAAAGACAAGTGTGGAGCTGATGGTAAACCAATAAAGGCGCACACTTTACTTTTATTGTCTTCATAATGAGAGGCTAATGCAGCATCTCTGAAGCCACCTCATCTTCGTGAGAATTAGGGAGCCCCCATCATAGGAAGCTGCGGGTGGTGGTGAGATTGGACCTCCTGTCTGCTGGAGAAGTGATGGGCTTAGTCATTAAGAGTTCAGTCATGGATAATTACCATCAGTGCTTGCACCTTTACCTGCTCTAAATCACCTTGATTCATTGCAATGTACAGTGACACCTCCATTCCTTCAGGATTTTCGGGCATATATCCATCTAGGTGCCCATACATACTAAATAGATTTCCACCGAACCAATAGATTTTGACAGGCTTGAACTTGGCCCAAAGGGGAACAGGAGACACCATTGGTGGGCCCCTGAGCATGGCAGATCTGGAGTTTATTTGAAACTACATATACATCTATGAGAGAGACAGAAAGGGAGAGAGAAAGAAGAAGAAAGCAAAAGGAAGAGTATAAGAGGCATGGACTGTAGCCGTAGATTGCCAACCCTCACACCCGTCCCCCCAAATTAACTTGAGTAATGGACCCACTATTGGGCCCAAGAATCAACTCTACTGATGGGCCCCAAGACCCAACTTTACTGGTGGACCCCAGAATGAACTCCATTTTAAGGACCCAGAATCAACTCCACTGGTGGCCCCAGAATCATCTCCACTGGTGGCCCCAGAATCAAATCCACTAGTGCGCCCCAAGAAACAACTCCACTAGTGTGTCCGAAGAATCACCTCCACTGGTGGGACCAAGCATCAACTCCACTGGTGGGCTTCAAGAATGAACTCCACTTGTGGGCCCCAATATCCAACTCCACTGGTGGCCCCAGAATCAACTCCACCTGTGGGCCCCAAATTCCAATCCACTAGGGCGCCCCAAGAATCACAACGACAGGTGGGCCCCAAGCCTCAACTCCACTGGTGGCCCCAAGCCTGAACTCCACTGGTGGACCCAAGAATCAACTCCACTGGTGGCCCCAAGAATCACCTCCACTGGTAGAGCCCCAAGAATCATCTCCACTGGTGGCCCCAAGAATCATCTCCAGTGGTGGCCCCAAGAATCAACTCCATTGGTGAGCCCTAAGAATCAACTCCACTGGTGACCCCAAGAATCAACTCCACTGGTGGGCCCCAAAAATCAACTCCACTTGTGGCCCCCAAAATAAAATCCACTGGTGGGCCCTAAGAATCAATTCCACTGGAGAGCCCCAAGAATCAACCTCACTGGTGGACCCCAAGAGTGAAATCTACTGATGGGCCTCAGAATCAATGGCAGACTGCGGGGGATAGAAGAGTTAGACAAATTCAGGGGTATTCCCATCTCATTGATCATCTTTAAACATGGAGGCAAAGGTGAATTAAGACTGTTACCAAATACACTGCCGTTCTGATTTTGCTTCCCTTCCAGATAAAAGTAGTTCTTATCTCCTGCTTCCATAGGTTACCTCTCTCTGCTCTGTTTTAGTTTATTGTCATTAGGTAATGTAGCTCCATCTCATTCTGCCATGGGGCCCAGTGAGTTCTAGTTACACCCTTGCCTCTCTTGTACA
This sequence comes from Phyllomedusa bahiana, assembly GCA_025379985.1. NCBI lineage: Eukaryota > Metazoa > Chordata > Amphibia > Anura > Hylidae > Phyllomedusa > Phyllomedusa bahiana. Next base: position 16,734 of record JAODAL010050317.1, read on the forward strand.
CTAAGGGCCACATGTATGAACCTGTTTAGGTCTAAAACTCACTTTTTTGCCTATAGGTTACTATGGGCAAAAAAGTGAGTTTTAGACCTAAACAGTTATCATACATGTGGCCCTAAATTTTCTTCTCTTATCATTGTCCTTCAACTAGGTCTTCACGGAGCAAAGTCCCATAGTAGCTGCTATAGATGGGCTTAACTAGAATTCATTGAGCCCCAGTGCAAAATGAGTTGGGGCCTTACCACCTAATGACAGGATACTGAGACAGCAGCATAAATAGCAATAGTGAAAGGTATATATAATGCCTCCATATATCAGGGAACCAGTATAGTAGTAGCTGGAGAGCAAAAAGCCACCAACTAATTGCTCCTCATGAAAGGTCCGCTCCACCTCTGGGCCCCATATAGTAACACCCATGCTGCTACATTTGCTTTGCATCTATACTTAGTAAGGTCATTGCATAGTACTTAACTTCTATTTTTGGGAAGCAATGATTCCCAATGCAAAAATTTGGGCTATGACTCCAAAACACTTCTATCCTACCATTAGTGGATGTATCCCTGAGTAGAACAAGGAAAGCTAAAAAAAAAAAAAAAAAAAATACAATAAAAAAAATGTAAAAAAAAAATAATTCTCATCTGCACAAAGTCACGCGGCTCGTCTTGCTGGGCTGCCTTCCAGCCAAGGTAACATCCTTGAAATTAAGCACCCTCTTCCCCAGCACAACGAGAAGACGAGTGAAAATAATGGTCTGGTAGTGCTGAGTTATCATTATGCTGAGCTCATTTGAGGTCGGGTCTGGGAGGGGCCCACCTACTTACTAAAAGAAGGAGGAAAAAATAGCCAAGGCGCCCAGCACATGTATCCTGGCATCAGCTTTTCCTGCAGCCTAAAAAGTTCACCTGGGGAATTGATCAAATCATGAGGCTGGGATGGGGCTCCAGTCATGTAGTCTGCACGTTCAAGCAAAAATCACAACAATTGCCGCAGAAGTGATACCCCCCCTCCACCACCCCCAGCGGCGATCAACGGGCGATGAAAGGGCGACGTCAGCGTGGCCGAGAGGACACATCATTAATATCCAGAAAGTCCCCTCTTAATTCTCCGCTGTGGACGTGGTGTGATGTGGCCGCTTCCAGCCAGTGGCGAGTGAAGTACAGCACAATGTCACACCACACGTGCCGCAACCTCCTCCACCCTCTAGGTAGGATTAGTTCTAATTATACCCCCTCCTGTTTTAGTGCACTGACCTCCCAATGTATTCCTGCTTCCTTCTGTATTTGTAATTGCAAGAAACAGAGGACAATCTCCCCGACTGTTGTCAGAAGAACTAAAACTCAGGTTCTGTCATCTTTATCTCTAAAACCACAAAATACATTCAATAGAAACCGAAAAGAATGGTTCAGCTGTTTTAGCTATTGAGATGTGTAAATATTGGGGCAGGTCTATCAATCATGTGCAACACTTAGGAAAAGGGTTTATATTTTTTCCAAATCAGGGAGGTTATTCATCGGGGTCCTCAGCGGGGGAATTTTATAGTCAGGTTTCCCATTCGGGAGGTTTTAAAACCATCGGGGTTCCTTTCAGGGATTTTTTTCCATCAGGTTCCCTTCCGGGTTCATTCAAAAAGGTTTTTTTCAGGCTCTCCAGGGGGTTCCATTCAGGGGGTTTCCATCATGGAATTTTCCATTCTAAGGTTCCATTTTAGGGTTCCTTTTGTGAGGTTCCTTTAGTTAATTTTTTTCATGGGTGGGGGCATTTTTGGGGTTCCTTGTCAAGGTTCCATTCATCTGGGGGTTCCATTCGTCAGGTTCAATTTTCTTGGGAGGTTCCATTGTAAAAGTTCCTTTCCGAGTTCCATTCGTCGAGGTTCCTTCTAAGGGGTTCCTTTGTAAAAGGGGTTCCCCATTCATCAGGGTTTCCCCTTTTCGTCAGAGGTTCCATTCGGTGAAAGTTCCATTCGTCAGAGGTTCCATTCGTCAGAGGTTCCATTCGTCAGAGGTTCCATTTGTCGGAGGTTCCATTCGTCAGAGGTTCCATTCGTCGATGGTTCCATTTGTCGGAGGTTCCATTCGTCAGAGGTTCCATTTGGTGATGGTTCCATTCTTCAGAGGTTCCTTTTCTCAGGGGTTTCCCTTTCTCGGGTTCCTTTGGGTGATGGTTCCATGTCGGGGTTCCATTTGTCTGAGGATCCATTCGTCAGAGGTTCCATTCTTCGATGGTTCCATTTGTCAGAGGTTCCATTCTTCGATGGTTCCATTCGTCAGAGGTTCCATTCGTCTGAGGTTCCATTTTGGGTAGGGTTTCCCATGGCAGGGTTTTTCCAAAACCTTTTTATTCCTTTTGGGGTTCCTTTGTTGGAGGTTTTCTCATTTCCCCCGGGTTTTTGGAGGTTCCTTTTTTTTTCGGGGGGTTCCATTGTAAAGAATTTCATTCCCCTTTTTTTCCCGTTTTTTAGAGGTTCCATTCTCGGGGGTTTCCCTTTTTGGGGGTTCAGGAGGTTTCCCTCCAATTCCCCGGGTGGAAAGGGGGGTTCCATTCATCAGAGGTTCCATTCGGGAGGGGGGGTTCCCTTAGGGGGGGGGGGGGGGGGGGTTTTCCAAATTTTGGGGTTGGCCTAGGGGGTTTCCCCGGGGGGGTTCCTTCCCCGAGGTTCCTTTTTAAAAGGGGTTCCTTTTGTCGGGGTTTCCATTCGTTTCCAGGGAGGTTCCTTTCTCAGGGGTTCCATTCTCGAGGTTTCCATTTTGAGGTTTTTCCTTCGTGAGGTTCCATTCTCGAGGTTCCATTTTGAGGTTTTCCTTTTGTCGAGGTTCCTTTTTCGGGTTCATTGTCAGAGGTTCCATTTCAGAGGTTCCTTTTTCCCCGGGGTTTCCATTGTGAGGTCCTTCGCGAGGTTTCCATTTTGAGGTTCCATTCTAAGGTTCTTTTTCCCCGAGGTTCCATTTGTCGGGTTCCATTCTTCCCCCCCGGAGGTTTCCTTTTCGGGTTCCATTCGTCAGAGGTTCCATTCGTCAGAGGTTCCATTTGGGGGTTTTTGAAGGTTCCTTCTCGGTTCCATTCGTTAGAGGTTCCATTCATTGGAGGTTCCATTTGTCGGAGGTTCCTTTTTAAAAAAAGGGAGTTCCATTGTGAGGTTCCTTGTCGGGTTTCCCATTCTTTCGAGGTTCCATTCGTGAGGTTCCATTTTCGGGGGTTCCTTTTTCCCGGGCCCCGAAGGGCCCTTTTGTGGGGTTCCTTTTCTCGAGGTTCCTTCCAGATTTCCATTTTTGAGGTTCCTTTGTCGAGGTTCCATTTGGGAGGTTCCCATTCTCAGGGGTTTTTTCCATTCTCGAGGTTCCATTGTTGAGGTTCCTTTTGTAGGGGTTTCCCATTCTCAAAGTTCCTTTCGTAAGGTTCCATTCTCGAGGTTCCATTTGTCGAGGTTCCTTTTTGGGTTTTCGGAGGTTCCTTTGTCGAGGTTCCATTGCGGGGTTTCCCATTTTGAGGTTCATTTGTCGAGGTTTTCCATTTTTGATTTCCCCTTCTCAAGGTCCATTTTCGAGGTTCCATTCTCGAGTTTCCCTAATTCCTTCGGGTTCCATTCGTCAGGGGTTTTCCATTTCGAGGTTCCATTCGTCGAGGTTCCTTTTTCGATTTTTTTCCATTTTGTCGAGGTTCCTTTCGTAAAGGGGTTCCTTTCGCATGTTCCCTTTGTTGGGGTTCCATCTCAGAGGTTCCTTCTGAGGTTTCCCCAATTGTCAGGGGGGTTCCATTCTTCTGGTTCCATTCTCAGGGGTTCCCATTGTCGAGGTTCCATTGTGAGGTTCCATTCGTCAGAGGTTCCATGCGTCGATGGTCCATTCGTCGATGGTTCCATTCATCAGAGGTTCCATTCGTCGATGGTTCCATTTGGTGATGGTTCCATGCGTCAGAGGTTCCATTCATCAGAGGTTCCATTTGTTGGAGGTTCCATTCGTTGGAGGTTCCATTTTTTTAGGTTCCATTTGGGTCAGGTTTCCATTGCAGAGGTTCCATTTGGTGATGGTTCCATTCGTCAGAGGTTCCATTCTTCGATGGTTCCATTCGTCAGAGGTTCCATTCTTCGATGGTTCCATTCCAAGGTTCCTTCGTCAGAGGTTTATTTCGGGTTCATTTTCGATTTTTTCCCTTTGTCGGAGTTCCATTCAGTCAGGGGTTTTCCATTCGTCGAGGTTCCATTTTCGATGGTTCCATTTTGAGGTTCCATTCGTCATGGTTCCATTCCGGGTTCCGAAAAATTTCCCAAAATTCTCAAGGTTCCTTCTGAGGTTTCCCTTTTTGTGGGGGGTTCCTTTCGCAGAGGTTCCATTTGTCAGGGTTTCCCATTCTCGAGGTTCCTTTTGTCGGTTCCATTCTAAGGGGTTCCTTTCGTCGAGGTTCCATTTTGTCGAGGTTCCATTCTTTAGAGGTTCCATTCGTTGATGGTTCCATTGTAAGGGTTTCCTTTCTTTCATGGTTTCCATTGTCGAGGTTTCCCAATTCGTCGAGGTTCCAGTTGGGGTTCCATTCTCAAGGTTCCTTCGTCATGGTTCCCATTTCGAGGTTCCAATTTTTGGATTTTTCCATTCTTTAAGGGTTCCCATTCGTCATGGCCCATTCTTTGAGGTTCCATTCGTCAGAGGTTCCATTCGTCAGAGGTTCCATTCGTCAGAGGTTCCATTCGTCAGAGGTTCCATTCGTCGATGGTTCCATTTGTCGATGGTTCCATTCTCAAGGTTCCATTTTTAGAGGTTTCCATTGTCGGGGGTTTTCATTCGTCAAGGTTCCATTGGTAAAGTTCCATTTTTGGGGGCTCTTGGGGAACATTCCTTTGCAGAGGTCCAACCCAAAGGACCACCGGGGCAGAAAATTAAATTCAAAAAATTCTTAAGTTTCCTTTTCGTCAAATGAAAAAAAGTTTCACGTCCCTTTAAATTTTCCTTTCGTAGGCTTGCTATTCTCTGCATTGTCTTATTACAAATAGTAGGTAATGACAAAGATTTCTCCAACAAAAATTTTTATACACTCCCTTAAGAACCACCAGATACGGCCGCCGGCGATCGCCGCATTTACTCATTAGCCTCACACGTGTCCGCCTTACTGTAGATGCTGCTAATCTTTGCATGGTCTCATTACAAACAGTAGGTAAGGACATAATGATTTCTCTAAGAAAAATTTTGAAGGCAGCGTAACTTTAACTCCCGGTAGGAACCACCAGATCCGGCGCCGGCGATCACAGCATTTACTCATTAGCTTCACACATGTCCTAATTTAAAGGACCCACTCTTTAACCCCTCGTGTAGGTAAAGTCTATAATCTGGCCACGACCGCTTTACCATTCAGCTCCCCTTATCCCCCCGGGCCTCTTAGATTCAACGGGTTTCGCGCCTTGCAGCGGCCCCCTTTTTTTTTTTTGGGAGGTCAGGAATTCAATGAGACTTTTTTCGTTTTTGCGCCTGCACATGTCGGTTTTGTTATCACGACTCTTTGGCCTTCAATCCCCCGTTCTTTTTTTTAATCTGTTATTTTGTTGTAACCCTGACACCAACAGCAGTGTCTGCCAGGAGCGTCCGGAGCGCCCAGCAGTGAGAACATTAATCACAAGATCTCTGCCAGGAACAACTTCACTCCACACTCTTCTCAGGAGACTTTTTTTTATTTTTTTGGCTCTTGCAATCCCCACTGCAGCGGCCGCACTGTAACAGAAAATGAGATCAAGGTAAACTTAACCTGGGCTGATCCTAATGTCCTGAGTAATAGGAAATGCACGGCGACGCTTTCACGGTGTGGTAACACATAGAGCAGACAGAGGGAGTTAATAGGGAATGTTAATGTGCCTGGGAATCCTGTGTCCGCCTCCCCCTGCTGGACACGCTCAGCCCCTGCACACCAACAAAATCGCTAATTACTATGGACTGACGGATCTGATCTCCATAAGGTCAAATCCTCTACAACTCCTAGAATGCAAGGCGACGGTGTGCACAGTTACCAAGAATTCTGCTACAATCTGCGCCAAAAATAATGTCGTACCTGCTTTACCCCACATTTACTATGTGTTTTACACAGCTTCTAGCCACTTTTGCGTCTTGTCTGACAAATGGGTGTGGCCTAACTAAAAGGGGTGTGGTCTCTTTAAAGAGGTGCGTGTTTAGCATGCAACGCCATGCACCAAAATTTTAGTGCAGTCCAGGGGGGAAAAGGAGGCTTAAAAAGGGTGAAGAGTTAGACGGTTTTAACCTGAGCCAAATGTATAAACACTGAGACTTATGTATAAAAACTGTTTAGTAGTAAAACTGTCTTTGTTGCCCATGCAACCAATCAGAGCCCATAGCAACCATTCAGAGCCCATAGCAACCAATCAGAGCTCATAGCGACCAATCAGAGCTCGTAGCAACCAGCCAAGAGCTCATAGGAACCAATCAGAGCTCATAGTAACCAATCAGAGCTCATAGCAACCAATCAGAGCCCATAGCAACCAATCAGAGCCCATAGCAACCATTCAGAGCCCATAGCAACCAATCAGAGCTCATAGCGACCAATCAGAGCTCGTTGCAACCAAGCCAGAGCTCATAGCGACCAATCAGAGCTCATAGTAACCAATCAGAGCTCATAGCAACCAATCAGAGCCCATAGCAACCAATCAGAGCTCATAGCCACCAATCAGAGCCCATAGCGGCCAGAGCCCATAGTAACTAATCAGAGCTCGTAGCAACCAATCAGAGCTCATAGCAACGAATCAGAGCCCATAGCAACCAGTCAGAGCCCATAGCAACCAATCAGAGCTCATAGCAACCAGTCAGAGCCCATAGCAACCAATCAGAGCTCATAGCAACCAGTCAGAGCCCATAGCAACCAATCAGAGCTCATAGCAACCAATCAGAGCCCATAGCAACCAATCAGAGCTCATAGCAACCAGTCAGAGCCCATAGCAACCAATCAGAGCCCATAGCAACCAATCAGAGCTCATAGCAACCAATCAGAGCCCATAGCAACCAATCAGAGCTCAAAGGAACCAATCAGAGCCCAAAGGAACAAATCAGAGCTCATAGCAACCAATCAGAACCCATAGTAACCAATCAGAGCTCATAGCAACCAATCAGAGCCCATAGCAACCAATCACAGCCCATAACAACCAGAGCCCATAGCAACCAATCACAGCCCATAACAACCAGAGCCCATAGCAACCAATCACAGCCCATAACAACCAGAGCCCATAGCAACCAATCACAGCCCATAACAACCAGAGCCCATAGCCACCAATCAGAGCTCATAGCAACCAATCAGAGCCCATAGCAACCAATCAGAGTCCAAAGCAACCAATCAGAACTCATAGCAGCCAATCAGAGCTCAGATTTTATTTTTCCAGAGCACTATATGAAATGAAAGCTGAGCTCTCATTGGTTGCTATGAGCTCTTTTTCAGTCTTAGGGTATGTTCACATGATTTATCATCTCGCGAAATTGCGCGCGTATTTCGCCGTGTATTGCGCTTAATACGTGGAGAAATGCGCACCGCAATTACAGTAATTCATAGCTCTCATAGAGAGCTATGGATTATGCGTCGTCCCACCCATGCGTGCAATACGATCGTATTGTACGCGCGGGGGGAGAATTAACATGTCAATTGTTAGCGGCGAATACGTGCCATTGACAATGCATGTCTATGGGGCCGCCCCCCCCCGTGCTTTGGAATCTCGCGCTGATCACTGTGTGTGTTCCAAAACACCCGGCGTATTGTACTATATGCGCCACAATAAGCCGTGTGAACATAGCCTTAGAGTTAGACACGATTCCGAGCTCTGCCCCTGTATTTACACATTGAGGCGCCGCCTTCCAGGATCTTTCTGATTTCGGGTGGTTTTTTTTTTTTTTTTTTTTTGATTTTATCTGACATAGAAAAAGAAACTATGAAATCTGGTTTCTGGAAGCGGCTGCAGAAAGTGACTTCATATTATGATCAAATAACATTCATCAGCCAAATCTCTCGCTGACCTTGTGTATTTCTCTGAGATGTTGTGGTGATCAATTCAGAGACGTAAAAGATGTGGGAACCTCTAATTATTACAGTGAGGATTACGGTAAACAGGCAAAGCCTGACCGGTGGGGAGGGGGGGGGGCAGAGGAAACCTTCATCCCCTTCAGAATAAAATTTGTTACTTTTTGCAACAAACAGAAAAAGTAAGAAAAAGGATCTATGGACCGAGGGCGACAGAGCGCCCCCTGTGGTCACCGCCCAGGAAGCTGTAGACAGCACTGCCTGCATTGTGCGGATAACAGCTGGAGGGCGGAGAGGAGATTTCAGGGTACGCCCTTACAGCGTATGTTTCACACATATTGTAACACATACAGCGCCATCTCCGGTTTTCAAAATACAATGCTCTTTCCTGGGAGCTTATATCTTGTACCACACGCATGATACAATGTCCCAGACACTGCTGATCCGTGTCAGATGTGATTGATGAAAGATCCAAATATCATGAACATTTTACTTGTAAATCATCTGTAATAGTACAGTGCATGAAGTGATTGGCGGTCTATAGTGCCTCTGTATAATACAGAGCAGTACTACATGTGCTGTACTGCTCTTACATGTATTAGTGAGGTGCATACAGTGATTAGTGGTCTATAGCGCCTCTCTACAGTACAGTCCGGTACTACATGTCCTGTACTGCTCTTACATATATTAGGGAACTGCATGCAGTGATTGGCCCGGGCTATAGCGCCTCTCTACAGTACAGTGCGGTACTACATGTCCTGTACTGCTCTTACATGTATTAGTGAGGGCATGCAGTGATTGGCATCTATAGCAAACCCCCTACAGTACAGTGCGGGACTACATGTCCTGTACTGCCTCTAAAATGTATTAGTAGGGGGATTTCAGTGATTGGCAGTCTATAAACGCCTCTCTACCAGTACAGCACCGGTACTACATGTTCCTGTCTGCTCTTACATGTAATTAGTGAGGGGCATTTCAGTGATTGGAGGTCTATAGCGCCTCTTTACAGTACAGTGCGGTACTACATACCTGTACCCGCTCTTACATGTATAGTGAGGTGCAAAGGGAGTGAAAGATGGGCTATAGGGGCCTCTCTACAGTATCAGTGCGGTACTACATTCCTGTACTGCTCTTTCCCTTTTATTAGTGAGGTGCATGCAGTGATTGGGGTCTATAGCGCCTCTCTACAATAAAGTGCACTACTACATCTCCTGTACTGCTCTTTCATGTATTAGTGCAGTGCATGCAGTGATTGGCGGTCTATAGCGCCCTCTACAATACAAAAAGTGTACTACATGTCCTGTACTGCTCTTACATGTATTCGTGAGGTGCATGCAGGGATTGGTGGTCTATAGCGCCTCCCTACAGTACAGTGCGGTACTACATGTCCTGTACTGCTCTTACATGTAACATGATGAGCGGCTCCTTTGGGCACCAGGTGGGAGCCCCACTTTTCGATCCATTGTGTATAAAGTCCATGCCCCTAGAAGCTCCTGTCCTCATCATAGACGGTGATTTCCAGCCTCCAGCGGCTCCTCCTGATGTTATATGGACGGACGCGCTGGATCTGGATCAGTATCTGCTGCATTTTCTGTAATCTCCATGTTGTATTATGTTGGGGATATTTTGGGTCTTTGGAACCAATTCCCAGTTTTCCATAGAGTTCTGGTCTCATCATACAATGGTCGTCAAACAGCCGATTAATTTTGTATGTTGAGGGACCTCTGTATCTGAATGCTGAAAAACTGCTTGTATTACAGGTTACATCGTTATCACTGGGAATATGTTCCATGATGCGATTCATAGGGGTGAAATTTTAACATGGTTTGAAGTCTTCATCCCATATAAAAAAAGGAACATTTCGCTTAGCACAGTTTTTTTAAGTTTCCAGGCGAAAATGTGCAAAAGGCCAGGAGGGGGTAAGTAACCTTTACCCTCCCCCGACTAGCATCATTACCCAAACCTGAAATTATTATAAAAGGAAACTGCTTAAAATTTGACAGGGGGCTCCCCCTAGAAAACCTCGCTTTACAGGGGCAGCTCAAAATAGCTATGACCGGGAAAGTTACAGAAAGAGGAGGGGGGGCGTGGCGGTGTCCCTTCCCATTCTTTCTAGGTTGTTCGGATAAAGACGAGCACACAATGACTCTGTTACATTCTGAGGACGGCCGCGAGTGCACGTGTAGCACGCTTGGCTAGCTAGCTTTGAGCCGACCTGTTTCCGGATGTTAAAATTTTTTTAACACCTCATTAAATCTTTTTTTAAAGTGACTTAAAAAAAAAGTCACTGAACTGATCCAGGCAGCGTTATGGACAGGGGGACTGAGCAAACAATTTAAAAATTTCGTAGTTAAAAATTTAGCAGAACTTATAATTGATTAATTTAATTCACCACTTATCCTGGGTTAAGGAGTCCAGTAGACGGTCTTATCAGTGATTGGTACCTGTGGAGTTGATTCTTGGGACCCACCATAAAGTTATTCTTTGGGCCCACAATGGTTGATTCCGGGGCCCAAAAAAATGAGTTGAATCTTGGGCCCCCACCAGTGGAGTTTTTATTTTTGGGGGCCCCCCCAGTGGGGTTTTATTCTTGGGCCACCAGTAGTTGATTCTTGGGGCCACCCTGAGTTGATTTTTGGGGCCCCCGTGGAGTTGATTCTTGGGGCCACCCTGGAGTTTATTTTTGGGGCCACCATGGAGTTGAATCTTGGGGGCCCCCAGTGAGTTGATTCTTGGGGCCCCCCCCTGGGGTTGATTCTTGGGCCCCC